>CM031865.1:24330379-24475961 GCA_018697195.1 Certhia americana
AAAAAAAAAAAAAAAAAAAAAAAAAAAAAAAAAAAAAAAAAAAAAGATATATAGCCCTTCTAGCAAATATTTTCTATTAAATATGAGTGTAATGTGTTACTGACTTCTCTGTGTTTTGTACTGCCACAGTCAATGTAACTGAAAGTCTCTGTGACAGAACCAGTATGGGAAGGGAGTGAAAATTTTCCTTTCAGAGAACAGCCACGTTTTTCCCTGCTGAAACTTCCTACCTTGCTGACAGCAGGGGCAAAAATAGAAGCAAAGGAATGCAAAGAATAAGCACAGGTTGCAGTCCACCTTTCTGCCATCTGTTCCCTGCCAGCACTGATGTAATCCCTCTGGCACTGAAACTTCCCTCTGCCATCTGTCAGCATTCCGATGTGCTATCGATTAGGGGCTTTGCTGAGGTCACTCAGGATTCACAACAAGCCTCCCGAAACTTGGGAAAGGTAGTAAATCAAAGGAATTTGATTTGTTACTTGCTGTCAGTTTTGGTGCCTTGCTTCACTGGAAGACAGCAGTCAACACTTCCTAAGCTCCTCATATGAGGAAAGTTATGATGGCAAAAGAAAGCTCTTGTTTATAAACGGTGCAAGTAACATAAGCTTTTAATGGGTCCTAGAGGAGTCCAAGGCTCCAGAGGGCTCTGGAATGCCTTTCTCTCCACCCCCATTTGCTCCCCTCACCCTGACCTCCACGTTTTTTTCCAAGCCTTTGTCCAATTTTCATCATATCTGTCATTTTGAAAAATGAGCTGGTGGTTCACTCCTAAGGTTCATAGCATGCCATGTATCTTTTTTTAGATTAACTTGTTTGCAAAGAGACAGTTCAACAGGAAATTCTTGTGCTTACACAGCAGTGCAATTTTTATGAAAAGCAGAGATGTTGTTAAAACTCATTATCTGTGTCTATTCTGCTAATTGGATATAAAAAAGTCGTGAGACATGAGGATGATAGGACCACACTTGCTTCCTGGGTAAAAGCTTGTTAGTACATTGCTAACAAATCTGAACTGGGGCTGAGTGTGTAACAGTGCAGCATGAACACAGTGAGAAGCAACATTGCTCAACACTGAGATCTGAGGTAAAAGTGCGCCTCATTTCATTTACAGAGATAAATGGAGATAGTGGTCCTGAAAGTGTCCATTTCTGGTGGTTTCAGAGAAATGAATGCCCAGCCATAGCTGCCTTGATGCTCCATTTGATTCCAGGCATAAAATGCTCCCCTGTTTTACCATACATTTCAATCAGGATGGAATAGCCTGGATCACTGTGCCACTCCCAGCATGGGCTCCCTGTGCCCTCATAGCTCTGTGACAAACCAGGTTTCACCCCTCTGCTCTTGGGGCTGACTTACATCCTTTGTGTTTCCACTCCAGCTCTGCTGCCTTTGCCTCTGCATATCTCAGGAGGAATGTCTGTGTTGCAGGAACATGTACACAATGTTGTTCTAACCATTGCTTTGCAGACCTGCCTTTCTTTGTAGGTCAGCTTTAAACAGGGACACCTCACACTGTGCTGCAGCCACGGTGTGTGCGGGCACACAGTGTTACTGCTCCTGCAGATCCCAAAATCCAGGCTCTACTGCTGCAGTGAGGCTGGATCAAGCACACAGACTGGCCTTTTTCCTGGCTTTCATGTCTTCAGGTGTCTTCACCACCAGTCTGGAGAAGTTTTGCTGTTGTGTTTGACTGTCTCTGGTGTTTTTAAGCAGTGACTCAGCCCATGTATGGCACCAAAAGGGAGCTTTCCTTTAAGGTTGTTTTGACTGGATGGAGGGGTGGGTGTTTCTCTTGTGAAATGCCTGAGCTGCTGCTTGCTCTTTTGCCTCCTTCTTCGCTGTCAGACTCTGTTATGCTTGCACACAGGTACAACAAACAGGAGCTCTCCAGTGGGATCATCACACTCTGATGACAGGCTGCATCACCAGCACTGCAAACTATTCCAAATTGCCCCCATTTTATCAAATACCTGGGTGAAAAGAGAGAGGTGTGGCTCTCTCTGCCTCAGCCTCCTGGAAGAGCCTGAGCATTGCTTCAGGGCTGGCTCTGTATTGGCCCATGGTGAAATCAGCCCCCAGGATGACTCCCTGAGTGAGGATCTGGAGGGTGAGCAGAGCCTGGGTGAGAGCTGGCTGTTGCTACATTTCCAAATGTCCTCCCTTTAAATACAGCCAAGTCCCAAGAGCAGAGACCATCAGGCAAAACAAACACAATTATGCAAAACAAACCTGGTTCCCAAAGTGAGCACTGACACCCCCTCCTTTCCTGGCAAAGAAAATCACTGCTGAAGGTGTTTACCCAGTCTGAGAGCTGGAGGATTGGGTTTGCTATCCAGTTTCTTGGCTTTTGGGGGTTTTGTGTTGCAATCTTTATTTAAACATAGAGGACAGAAAAGATGTTCGTTTTGTTTGTTTGTTTGGGGTTTTCTTTCTTTCTTTCTGTTTCTACGGCTTTTAAAGGACTGAAGAGTTTATTGTGTGTGAAATGCAGGAAGAGTCTAAATGAACAACAGATGAGAGGAAATAGACTGAGGAAAATTAGGGCTATTTGCTACCTAAGGAAGTAATCATTGTACATGTATTAAATTCCAATCTCTAACTGAGAATGTGCTTGCTATGCAAGAGATCTGACTGTAGAGGAAAACAGGGAAATATGTGGAGTCTTTGCAAGGTTGAGCTTTAAAAGTGGCAAGTATGGGTTTGGTAAATAAGCCAGCAGCTTTTACTGAAGCAAGTGGTGTCTGGAGAGTCACACAGAGTTTCCCATCATAGCAGAAGGTTATTCTCTGTGCAGAAGGGGGAACTGTTCTTCATACACCTGCTGTTTGTAAGGAATATTTAGTATGAGTTTATAGTGACCATATAAATTCTTGATGAATTTTTATCTGCCAAATTCTCAGCTCATCCATCATTCGAGACCCCTGACCTGACCCACCTGTACTTATTACTCACCTGTAAGTCCTTGCTGAGCCTGTTTCTAAGGGATGCACTGCTCATTTTCAGTGGAGATAACCCTTGCCTGGCAATTCCCTTCTGTGTTCCAGCCAAGTGAGGGTTTAGGTGATTGCAGTGGGGGTGCTGAGTGCTCTGGTTCTTCTTGGTCCCAGCAAACTAACAGCAGGGCAGGAGCTCGAGTGCCTCTCACTGCTGGGAGGCAAAAGCAGTGGTTGTTTCAGTGATAAACTACTTACAGTGACAGCCAGGATAAATGGAATAAAGACCCTCACCAGGGATTTGTGGCATGTGCAATACATGGGCCTGATTTGCAAGGATGCCTTAAATCAGCCACAAATTTGACATTACTATGTCTTTAAACAAAACACAGTTTTGTTTAATGTTCCTCATTGTTGCAAGATGGCAGACCCCCTGCTCAGTTAATTCAGCAAAGATATAGAATGATTTTTTAAATTTTTTTTTTAATTTTTTTTTTTTTTAGCAGCAGAAGAATTGTAGCCTGGAGGAATGTTGCTTTGACAGATTGGGGTTATATGGCTGAAGCTGACCTATGCAGCTTCCTTCCCCTTCCCCCTCCTGGCAGGCAGATGAAGCATTCATGTTTGCAAGTGGCTAGCTGTGTTTTGTTCTTTATCTGATGGAAGGCCACCACAGTAGCCAAAAAGGACTTGTTACACATTTTGCTTTTCCTGGGAGGAATGCTTGAAAGCTCAGTAAAAAAACTGTAAAAATTAAAAATGAAAAAGTTTTTTAAAAAACTTGGCCATGTGGGAGGAAGCATTTAAGCACAGGAAAGAATAGGGAATTGCACAGTGAAATAAGCAGCTCTTGGCAGAATTTAGAGACCCGCAGAAGTAAGAAGGATGTAGAAAAGAGTGGAAATTAACTGAAGAGAAATGAAAGCATCATATTTAGAATCTGTCACTTTATCAGAATTATCTTGACTGGTTATTAGCAAAAGAGAAGGAATTGAGTTCTTAGAGGAAGAAGGGTTTCATTTCCCCTTCATTAGCTGAGGAACCTGCTGACAGGAATTAAGACAGAATATTGCAAAATTGCAGCTTCAGCCACACAAGAAAGGGTTATTTTCAACCCCGAGCTGCTCAGTGACTGAGTTTGCAACATGGTCTTGCTTCAGAAAAACCCAAACTCTGCTGGCAAAACTAAGGCTGCTTTGTGCTGCTGTGTGAGAATGGGAAGGAGAGGTCTGGGTGGGAATCCTGTGGGGCAGTATTGCCTGTGTGATGAAAATATGCCCCCAGTTAACTATTGTCCTCTGACCTCAATCCATGCTGAGACAGGGGCTTTGCATAATCATGCCAGGAGACGGCTCCTGCTCCAAAAGATGTTATGTTTTGAATTTCCAAAACAGACAAAGGAGGCATTGTCAGCCCTTCGCACATGGGAAACGGAGGCAGGGAGAAAGAGGGAGATTTGGCTGGGGCAAGCAGGCTAATTTTGACAGAATGGGCGCTTAAAGTGAAGTTTCCTGAATTCATTGGTGCATTCTGACCACAAGATTTACCTTCCTTTTTTAACACTGGATTTTGTTCTTCCTGAAACTTCAGTTCAGGTACGGGGTTGTTGATCAGAATACATTCTTTTATTCTGTTCTGTTTAGTAAATGTGTTGGGGATTCTTTCCTTGGACAATGTGCAGCTTGCATGAAGGTCTGAGTCACAACTCTGCAAACTCCTCAGAGAGCTTCAGGTGGATTTCCATGTTGGGACTGCCAGGAGCACTAATGCAAGAAAAGGCAGAGGTGTGACTTTGTCTTCTGCTTGTCTTTGTTCCCTTGGGGATCACAGCCCCGTGAGTATGTAGAAGGGGAGCCTCCAAGAGCTGTAATACTGCTCACTTCATGTGGGAAGAAAAATCTTACTAACTCCAGTGTCCATTTGTCTTGCTCAAGCTTGTTCAGTCCAGAAAGACCAGTGAGATGTGACACTGCATGACCAAACTGGGGCTGCTTGGGCTTTTTATGAGGCAGTAGTGAGTGGAACCATCTGGGCTAGGAGAAGACCACACTTCTGAAATAAGCCTTTAGGAACACTGAAGTTAAGTGGCTGTCTGGGACACGGTGCTGAGTGAAGGGCACTCACAGCTGCATGGGTTTTATGGGTTTATTTTATCTCTGATGAAAAAAAAAATGTGTGACAAAAGTCATGTGGTTCCTCATGAATTTCCAGCCACTGTTGACAAGTGGTATTGCCTGTGTTCTCAGCCATGCTGGAGCAGAGTTCCCCCAGATTTCTGACTGCTAAGGGACGATGCATTACAGTTACCTGACTTTTCTCTAACCTTAAAGGCAAGCCCAAGTGAGACTTCAAGAACAGAAACTTCAATATCTAAAGTGCCTTGGGTGAACACTTGCACAGTCATCCCTCTAATATCCAAGTGGCTCACTTCTCAGGCTCCTGAGCTCTCTTGTAAGGTGTACTGCAGCCTGAGGGCTGAGGGAATCTGCTCCTTGGAAAATAATACCTTTCTAGAAAGCTAAATACAAATTTGGGAGCATAACTTTCTCTATGTCAATGCTGCATCTCAACTTAGGCAGTTAAAACTATTCTTTTGCTTTAAAGTCTCGTTTTAGTTTCGTTTGTTAGTGTGGGGGCTAAAATAAAATATTTTATTATTGTTTTTTATTTTATTTATGCCCCATTGGAGCAGGTTCCTTAAGTCCTTCCAGGGGCCTGGTTTCAGTTTCCAAAGATAAATCTGATTTCTGTGTTAGGAGGCGAGCTCTTTCCTTCAAGCACTTTTCTGTTTGACAGACCTGGAAAGGGGCAAATTGGATTCAGTAGAATTTCAAAAATTGTAACCTACTTTCCTGTGCTTTCTATCCACTGAGATGAATCTTTGAGGAAGATCAGTCATGGTAAAATATTTACCAGGGAATTTCCTGAACTAAGGTAATAGCTCTTACAGTGCAGGTGTGGAGAAAGAAGTACTTGCTCCTCAAACTTTTTCCAGTCCATGTCCTGTTCAATGTCTCTGTTTCAATGAATTCCAGAAGCTTTGCATGATATTTATTAATCTGATTTACTAACAATCTCCTCAAGTTTATACACAGAGAGGAGATAAGCTGGACTCAGGCTTGCAGGAATCAGATTGATGCCAACTCTGCCACTTCTGTCTGACTTTATGTGCATCATTTAATATTTGTGGCTCCCCTGTCTGCCAAATGCAGATACTAATTCTTCCTTTTCTTTTCCCTATCCATACTTGGGTAGGTGGCATGTTTGGACAGGAATCAGCTCCTCCTTTGTCTGTGGATACTTCACACACAAATGAGTCCCTGATCTTAGGGATCAGGGAGAAGCAACCTTCTAGTTGCTTCTGTAGCCACAAAATAATAAATGGCTTCGACCTGCTCAGTGAAAAATGTGACCTTTGGATTACATTGCTGGAAATAAAAAGTCCACTGCAGTTCACAAGTCAAAAACTGCTGATAGTGTTTAGCACCAATGTCTGTCATGGAACATCTGGCATTCATCACTGCTTTCCTTTTCCTTCCTCTGCTGTATTTTATCCCATCTATTGGAGATTTCTTAGCTCAGTCTCTATAAATTATGGCTGCCTCTCAGTCAGGGTAGTGGAAACACTGCAGGCTGCAAGGTGGTGAAGGAAAAAGAGAGGTAGACTGAAGGAAAGTGTCTGCTTCCCTTTTCCTCCCCTCTCCCTGTACACAGACAGCACTGGACAGTATTACTAGGCAGCAAGGTGCTCTTGCTATTGAAGAGAGATGGAATAGTTTCCAAAAGTAACAAATGTCTTTACCAGCCCTAGTTATGAAGTTAGAAAGCAGGAGAGGAATTGGAGCTGGAGTGGACACCCATTGCAATTGATGGAAAGACCAAAACTAACTGCTTTGGAAAAGCCCTTCAGCAAGTTTATAATGAATTAGGAAAGCAACCATTACTTAATATGAGACTTCCTGGGCAATTACTTAAAAAATTAAATTGCTCTTATTGCAGAAATTTAAGTTACTACCAGGAAGAATAGTACTGAAGGTGCTAGGAAAACCTGGGTGTGTTAAAATTAGCCAAAACAGAATACTTTTGCTATCTGTTTCCTCAAAAAAGTGTTGGCTGCCATCTTAACGGCCGTTCTCATCCAGTGTTCCTGAACAGTGCTGGCAAAGCAGTGAGCCCTTGCAGCATTCTGAAGATGCATTTCTGATGGGGAGATGAATCCTCCAGCAGTCCTGTGTGAAACATTCCCAGCTGCATCTGTGTGTTCCCTGCCAATGCCAGGTGCTTCTGTGTGTGCAGAGTGTCACACAGCCCCGTGCCCTGCAAGCACATGACAGCTCTAGGAGCTAAGAAAGGTATTTCCTCTTTCTAGAAACACAAAGACACCTCAGTCCCACGCTGCTGGCAGTTAGGGAAGAAAAGGCCCATTTCCCTCTGTGTGGAGAGGGGTGGTGCAGACTGCCCTCTCTGTCAATCCCAGAACTTTATGGGCTGAAGCCAGAGGGTCTCTGTTAGAGACAGCTGTCATGTTTTCAGTTCTAGGGACAGCTTGTATTGTTGGGGACTTCATTATACTTAGAACAGCAAGAATGCCCTGTGTCATTATGTGTGTTCTTCCTGGTCGTCTTGCTTTTCCCTTCTATTTAGTCTCGTGTCAAAAGTGTGTCTGAAGTTTGTTTGATTTAATACCAGGTTGCCTGAAATAGGAATAAATTATTGCTGCTATTGCTGGTTGTCAGCTCAGCCTTCTATTTTGCAAAGCATATTGCATTCCTGATTTGCCACTGTTTTTCATTTATGTTCCTGTGGTTTTATCCTACTACTCGCTGCAGACTCCCAGATTCCATCCTGGCATCCAGATCAATCAAGCAGTGGGTGTCCTGGTCAGCATCTGCATGGAGTAGAACAGATAGGCCCAGCTCACAGCAGAGGGGCTGCTGGGCTGTCCATGGGAGCAGATCCTGGCTGGCACAGCAGGCACACGGTGCTTGCTGAGAAAGGCTAGGCAGTGCCAGGAGCCACAGTTGCTCTCTGAAGTCAATAGAAATGTTCAGTCCTGGTGATTTGTTCTGACTTTGTGGTCTGTTGCTGGGAATGGACATGCTGGTGAAGGTGCTACTACTGGGCGAGGCTAAAACAAGAAAGAGAAGCAGGGGTGTAATGTGGCACAACCTGCTTTGCATGAGATAGTGCAAGAAAGAAATGATCCGCGTGTCCGGTGGAATGGATGATGTGATGTTGATTTCCTCTCAGTTTTTTGCTGCCTGCACTAGGTCTCCGCTTGCCAAGCATCTGTCCTGTTACCAACAGAATATTTATTCTGGTTTCTCTTCCTCTTGTAGAAAATTTTACTACATCACGCTGCTGAGAGACCCGGTATCCCGTTACCTCAGCGAATGGCGTCACGTCCAGCGAGGAGCTACTTGGAAGACCTCCTTGCACATGTGTGATGGCAGGACACCAACTCCTGAAGAGCTGCCCTCGTGCTATGAGGGCACGGACTGGTCGGGCTGCACGCTGCAGGAGTTCATGGATTGCCCGTATAATTTGGCCAACAACCGCCAAGTGAGGATGTTGGCCGACTTGAGCTTGGTGGGCTGCTACAACATGTCCTTCATCCCGGAGAACAAGCGAGCGCAGATCCTGCTGGAGAGCGCCAAAAAAAACCTCAAAGACATGGCCTTCTTCGGCCTGACAGAGTTCCAGAGAAAGACTCAGTACCTGTTTGAGAGGACTTTCAACCTGAAGTTTATCCGGCCCTTCATGCAGTACAACAGCACGCGGGCGGGCGGGGTGGAGGTGGACAACGACACCATCCGCAGGATCGAGGAGCTCAATGACTTGGACATGCAGCTCTATGACTATGCAAAGGACCTCTTCCAACAGCGCTACCAGTACAAACGGCAGCTGGAGAGGATGGAGCAGAGGATAAAGAACCGGGAGGAGAGGCTGCTCCACCGGTCCAACGACGCGCTTCCCAAGGAAGAGACCGATGAGCAAGGACGTTTGCCCACTGAGGACTACATGAGCCATATTATAGAGAAGTGGTAGCCTAGGCTGACTTTTATATTGATGATATTCTAGGGTTTCCATATAAGAGATCGTGGAAGTAAAATTACAAAAAAAAAAAAAAAAAAAAAAAAAAAAAAAAAAACCCCCCCCCCCCAAAAAAAAAAAAACAACGAAAAATATTTTATTTAAAAACAAGTCTGTAAAACAGAAGATAGATTGCTTCCTTAAGCGTAGGGTCTTTTTACTGTTTCTTACAAGACCGATGAGATTCTTAAGAAAAACAATAAATGCATAAAAATAAAAAAAAGTTCAACATTCTAATGCAGAGATTAAAAAAATGCACAAATGCAGTTACCCACTCATAAGGCCAAGTACAGAAGAATGTTTCTTATCCTCACTGTTTTAACACAAATGGCAGAAGTAGGATTTTTAAAAATCTGTTTATCCCCTGAGCGTTGTGATCTAAAGATGCATAATTAAAAAACAAGAAAACAAAGGTTTTCTTTTGTGGGGGAGGTGGGGTGGGAATTGCATTGTTTGTCAGTCACTGATAATGGTGACTAAGTTGAGGATGGGCTATCCTGTCAGGCTGGGAGCTGAGCACTCAGGCAGTCACAGCATTTCATCTGGCAGCCACTGCCAGAAAGTAGAGCACCACAACAAAAAAAAAAAAAAAAAAAAGAAAAGAAAAAAAAAAAAAAAAAAAAAAAGAAGGAAACTAGTCAGAGGATGAGAAACATTAAAGCAAATTGACTATGGCCTGGGAAATGTACTTAGCACAGTGGTTCTGATTCATTGTACTGGTATCACATACACACATGCAACCTCATCACAACAATAATAGGAAATTCACGCACAAGACTCCCAGATTTGTTTCCCAGACTGGTCCCAAAACAAGTTAAAAGCCAACCACAGACTCCAGCCTGCACATGTTATCCAGCCAGCTGACACCACCACCACTCAAACCACCATCAGTACTGTGTATTAACAGCACACGAAAACCCTATCCTACATACTACAAAGGAAAAAAAAAAGGAAGAAGAATTTAAATTCTCCTTCATAAATCTGCACAAAATTCAGACCCTGCAAATGATAAGTCATTAATGGGAATGTGACGAGGGGGTCATTTTGTTTTGTTTGTTGCTATGTGAAATACTGACCCAGAATAAGCATACAGACCTACTCTAGCTGTATTAGTTCAGTTATTTTTATTTGCTTTTATCAAGAGGTAATGGGATCAGCCTGCCTCCAGTGAAGTCACTAGAACTGATTTAAGTGGGAACAGGATGGGGCTTTCTTCCAGAGCTGTGAAAATTTCTGACTATGGGTTTGAACTAATTATGAGACAGTGCACATTGTCTTTTGGCAGGGTGCCTGTTCTGCAGCCCTTACTTTAAATGAACAAGCTGTGTTCATAAAACTGGAAAGGGGAATCATAGATAGTGTTTTTTTAGTCTCAGACCACTCTCAAAGCAGAACTCTTTCAATGCTGTTTTTTAGGGCCTCATGTAAGTTTAATCCTCCAGTGTGGGGACAGTCTAACCAGGTTCTGCTTACTGACTTTTGAGTCATAGAACAACAATGACTTCTCTAATTCCTCTTCCCACTCGCCAAATTAAAATATGGCTTATTTTTTTGCTGTTGCAAGCACTTCTTTGTTTGGCTGGAAGCATGGAAATGAAGTAGTTTTTGCCTGGTTCATGTCTCACTCCATTATTACTCAGCCTGTAAGACCTGAACCAGCTATTGTTTAGGGTAAACTCTGAACCAAATGGAATATGATTTGATTTTCAAAGGCTATGTTAACTGCAAATCAAATACGGCATAGAAATCACTGGAGGAGAGGCAAAGAGCTGATGCACTCAACTTTAGCATGTCATTTTTACAGCATCCCTTTCCCATCACGCAAATCCACTGATGTGCTGCTTTGGTTGTATTTTGATTCTTTCTCTGCCTCTGTGCACTGTTTCCAGCAGTTTCAAGTTCAGACTGAGTTTTGCAAAGGAGGGGCTTCTTTGTTCTCCTGTGCACACCCTGGGGGATACACCTTGCTTTTGGAGACTCTCTTCTCATGAAGAGCAAAGACAGCTGAAAACTTGAGACAGGAAAATAAAGAGAGCACTTCAGGCTCCAATACAATTCAGGTACCACCCTGAGCCAAAGTCTGCCAGAGTCAGAGGATGTCTCTGCTGTTGATTGCAAGTGGATTTTGGTCAGGTCTGCATCCTGCTGCTGCAGAGTGCACAAGCACACACTCACCTGTCTGACTGCAGGACATTGTCACCCACACGTGTGGCTGGTACCAGTGTGTGCTGGTGGTGTCCATGTCTTTAAGGCTGTGCCAGTGCTTCTGCCACAGAATGGCTCCTGTTCCCAGAAATGTGTAGCCTGGCCATAAGCATTTCCTCCTGGAGGCAAAATGAAGCAGTATTTGGTAGTTGGCTTGGGAGGGCAGAGAAGGTGTTACAAGTCCATTTGCTCATCTCTGGATTCCAAGACTGGAAGAAGCTGTGTCTGCTGCTTGCCAGCACTTTTATATTTCGCTGTAACTAAAGAAAACATTTGTATTTTAAAAATGCAACTTTGCAGGCTGTTTACCCACAGAACCAGCACAGGAGATATAAAAAGCAGCTGTTCCACATGCAGTTTCCACCTTTCCCCAAAAGCTTTCCAGGGTGTGTCCTGTGTTATGGATCCATAACGCACAAGGTTCCTGCTGCTAATTCCTGTTTGCTGGGACTGCACTGTGTGATTCAGAGCAATATTGAGATTAGGCTCTGTCTGCCTGAGCTGTTCCTGTGTTGCAGGCTCTGAGTAACCAGTTGGATGTTAATCAATCTGTCTGCAGGGTTGTCTAAATCAGAATCAGCCTTTGACCTTAGAAGCGTGTCAGTAGAAGACCTGGTTCCAACATTTTCTTTGTAATGTATTGCAGTAACAAGCAGAAGAAATGAAATTATATTGAAAACTGTCTGTCTTTGGTTAACAGTTTCATTTCAGCCACAAAAGGAGGGCTGACCTCACTTAGTACTGAGGCAGAAGTTTCTAGATTTATGTCCTGCACCCAGCAAATGCCTCAGTTTTTCCACCTTTAGACTGGGAGTAACAAATTTACGGACTCTAAAAGGTATGAGAAGTATAGGGTACTTTGAAAGAGATTCTGAGTAATGGAAATGGAACAGAATCACCTAAAAGCCATCCCTCACCCTGGCTGCTATGCTGGTCTGCTTCTGGCTGTAAGCCATGTGTTAATTTATTTTAAGTGCTGCGTACCAGAACGTGGGTGGCAGGATGTACCTGGCACTATCTTCTTCCTTTAGTGGGCTCAAGGGAACTTTTTTAACATAATGTGAATGTAGTTTTTTGTGATTTATATGTACCACACTTTGACGTGGTACTATTTCTCTTCTTTTTAGGACTGATATTTTGATGCTACAATAACATGAAAAGAGTGTGTGTAGTTTTAAAATGAGTGGAGAACAACAGCTTTAAGGCACTCTGGCAGAAGTAGTGGCCAGATAGTAGATTCTTGTTTAATATCTGCCCCTTTCTTCCCAACTGTTTTTCCTGTGACTTGCAGACACACCAAGACTTTCTTCAGTCCATGAAGTGTTTCTTCAGGGGGTCCTGTCAGTGCATCATGATCCAGTTCAGGTTAAGAGAGTACTGGGGGCAGGCAGGTGCAAGATTGGACTTGTCTCTTAGGGACCTCGTGACTACTTAGGGCTTAAAAGTCAAATTGTTTTTAGTCACCTAAACAGTGTAAACATCACTGCTTGGTGGGTGTTGTTGCTGAAGAATTTTCTTGCTGGTTTGTCTCATCCTAGTTAGCTCTGTTGAAGGAGTTTGCCTCATCCAAAGTTTTCCAGACAGTCAGGTGCCACCTTGTACCCTGTCCAGGTCACAAAATGCAGCATTAACTGCTAAGGTTGCCAGCCCAGGCTGTCACAGGGTTCAAAGTCATAAACAAAAAAAAAAAAAAAAAAAAAAAAAAGGAAAAGTCATCAAAGAATCAGTGCAAATTTCTGGCTTGTCTGAATTTCTCCCTTCATGCCCAACATTTTGGAATAAATGAGGAGCATTTCAGTTGATGTTTTTGCACCCCACAGTCCCTTGCTTGCTTGCAAAACTGGGAGGACAATGAAAGCAGCATAAGAAAGGTGCCAATAAGGTTTTGAATCCTCTGTCCCAGGGCTGTCCTGTTAGAGCAAAAAAGAGTGCTGTTGCTGAGAGTGTGACCAAGGCAGAACTCCCCAGTGGCAGTACACTGGGGAAGTTTTCCCTCTGAGCCTGTCAAGTCTCTGCACAGAGAGCAGTGGACAGCTGCAGGAGGTGATGTTAATATCACAGCATGCATATCTTGGGGTTAAAAGCATTTCTAGTGTCTTACTGGTTCAGAGTCCCCCAGACCCCCTCCTATCCCACAGACTGTTCTAGTCATCACAAAAATGGTGTAGCACTACAGGAACTCATCACCCAAACTGTGCTCAATACTGCATTCCCAGAGCTGTAGCTGACACTGCCTGCTGGGTTCACATCACAGGGCTGGCTGCATTCCCTTTTGGGTCTTGTTTTTACTTTCACTAACATTAGCAGCTGGTGTTCCACAGGCAAGAGTGAGTATGGGATTGTCTGCCTGATCAGGAGTATTCCAAGCCTTTACAGCACAGGTCAGTGAGCAGCAGCTCAGGTGAGCCAGGGCACACAATGCCAGCTATCCATGGCTTTTGTTTTACCCCATCCACAAATAATTCTGCCAAGGTGAATGCAGCCCTGATAAGCACAAGGCTGTTGTCCCAGCTCTGTAATTCTTCACCACGAAAGCTGAAAAAACCACAATATTTTCAGATGAGTCTGTCTCCTCAGAGCCCCACAATTCCCCCTCCCTGTTCAATTCCCCCAGGTGTCAATTCTGGAGACTGGCTTGAGAGAGTTGTACTATAATGAATAATTTTATATTCAAAAGGTTTACTGAGTGTGATTTGTTTTGTACATATTGGAGTATGATTTAACTTATTTTTATTGCCCCTTTTAATCTTTTTTTTATCCATAAGGAAAAGACAAAAATCCCCATCCTCTCTCAGTGTGAAGTTCCTGTGTGTTTATGTGTAGCCTGCCAGTCAAACACGCAACAGGCAGAGGATTTCTCACTGTCCCTACAGCTATCTCATTTTGGTTTTCATTGTCATTTCTATTCATCTGGGTCTTTGCTTATATTGTCTCTTCTTTCCTCTCTGCTGCACAGAGCAGGGAAAGGGCAATGCAGGCAGGGTTTTCTGTTTTTTTCCTCTCCCCTTTCTTGTGTGCTTTACTTACCAAGGAACTCAGTTCCTCTAGGAGTTGTGTGACTGAGGGTAAAAAAATACAACTGTCCCCCCACCTGCCTTCCATCGTCCATACTGTAGATCAAACAGATTCAGCTTCTCTGAAAGTGATTGTGGCTGGACTCTCCATTGGGCTGAATGTGTATGGTTTGCACTTTCCCCCCCACTTCAGGAACTTAAAAACAACAAAAAATAAAAGGCAACTGTTTAACTTGAGCCGAGTAACACTTAAAGCTTTATATATTTATTTATAGCATCTTACAAAAAGTGTTAAAAGGTTTTTTCTTCCACAAGAAAAATAAAATTTTAAAAATCATCTAATTGTTTTTGTCTAGATCAAGGATGAATGTTAGCAGATGAAATAAACCCTAAAATTGAGCATCTGTTGTGCGTGTTGTCCTTGCATTGGCCTTTGGATGCTGTTTCAGTGTAATATGTCTTGCCTGTTTATTACAGAGAGATAAAGCTGCCAGTACAGCTGATGGAGAATATTTATTTTCTGCTACAGAAACAGACTCCCAGACAAGAAATATTCAAGCAGAAGCTGCAGTATGTTCATTCCTATTGTTATGTTTGAGCCAACATTCCAAAAAGCCCTTAAAGCTCATGGAACCCGTCATCTTCTAAAAATTACCTTTGATACTGTACTCAGTTTTCTTTTTCAGGCTCACTGCAATCAACACATTTGCAGGTAATAAATAGAGGTCGTTACACCAAATATTACAGAATAATTAACAGATTTTTTTGGTTGTTTGTTTGGTGCTCAGAAGTACTTTGCTGTGTGGAAAGGTTCTGCAGCTGCTGAACTGAGACATGTGCCTGTTCTGCAGGGTGACAGTGAGCTGGGGTATGGGAACAGAGATACTGAAGTGTTTCACAGCATCCCAAGTGAGAACAGCAGGATGTTTGTGCAGGTAGAGTGTGTAACCAAGCTGTGATTTTACCAAAGCATCCCTGCAGCTCACACTTGGAGGGAGGGAGGGGCTGTGCAGGTGCTGCTGGAGGACTCAGGTAAGTGAGGGTGTGAGGAGAACCCCTGTGATCCCTGGGGACTCAGCTGTGAGGGGACAGAGCTCAGCTCAGCCCCTCTGGCCCTGCTGGTGCCACTGCCCAGGAGCCCTCGTGTCCTGCTGAGCTGCAGGAGGAATTTCTCTGGGCAGGGTCACAGCCAAGGTGCAGACACAGCTTGTCTGGCTGTGTGGGAGCCCTGCTGCTCCTCTTTCAAAGCACTGCTTGTCTCCTTCTTGACTCTGGGGTTTTTTTCTTCACTGGTTGGCTCATGCCCATCCAAAGGGACGCCAATTCTTCATTTTTATTTCTACTATTTTGAATTCATGAGATTTAGAAAGTCTTTCTTCCCCAGCCAGGTGATGGAAGAAATACTCGAGAGTTGTCTCTTCTGCTTTCCAAGGTTGTTTATTCTTTCTTATCTATTACATTCATTCACTGGCTAGCAAAGTTCTGCTCAGCAGGTCAGTTCAAGGCAAAATCCCCATCCCCTCAAAGGGGTGTTTTCTTTTATACTAAAAACTACATATACAGTATTTACAAAAATTTTCCAATACCTATCACCCATGTTAGAAAGTCAGTCTCTACTCTAAACCAACCAGAAAGTGCCACCATCACAGCAGAAGATGGGGCAGATGAAAAAGAAGGAAGAAGCCTAAAAACCACGAGGTTCCTCCATCTTGTCTTCACCTGCTTACCATTCTAAAAACCCCAGAAATCTAGAATTCTCACCCTGTGATAAACTGCATATTATGCTACTATCTAATCCACATTCTTGAAAGTTGTGCTTCATCCCAGACCCTAGGAAGCCTTTTCCATGTACAAAGGTTAAAACCAGTGTTTGCCAGAGGGTTTGTATCCCTTAAAACATGCAGAGAAATATTTCTCAGAATTCTAGACTCCAGCATTGACCTCTCCAAAAGCCAGAAGGGTGCTCTTCCTCTGCCCAAGAAGCCTGGGCAGGTAAAGTGTTTTTATTTGCTCGTGGTCTTCCTACACCACCTTTAAAATGGTTCTTGCTCTCCAGGCTAGGAGCCTCCAGGAAAAGAGGAGGAGGGAGGATAGCTAGCTAGCAGGTGGAAGAAGGGGAAAGGAGCTGAATGGATGCTTGAAGGAGGGTTGAAAGAAGCAGAGAAATCACTGATGGAATAAACTCCAGAGTTTGGGGGTTTTTTTACTTGGTTACACTGATTACTACTCAGTTTCTTTATTCTTGTGTCTAAAATGTTCCTGTTTCTATTCTACCTGGTGATTTGACACTCTCCAGCACTGCCTCTGGGGGATTTGCTGCGTCAGGTTAGTTGGAAAGTGCCCTCCTTTGCCTCCTGCTCTTACCCCAACAATAAACAGCCCCTGGCTGCTCTGCTGCACTTCCTGAATGGAAAAGTTGATCCTGACTCTCCTGCATCAGAGGAGGGGGTGCTGAGCTCTTGTCAGGGGTTGTGTTTTGTTCCTCTGGCTCACAGACTCACACAGAGCTGCTTTAGCACTGTAATGCCAAAGCTTTCCCACATTGATCTTTGGGTCACACAGGCTCCATTTTTGCCCTTCTGAGGATTCATGTGTGAGTCCTTGTAATGCTGACCTTCCTCATTGTCACAGAGCAGAGGAGGGACATGGGTCCTTCATAGATAAATGTGTATCTAGTTGTGACTGCTTGTGGATTTTGCAAAAGTGGACAGATTTTAGGAGAGTCCCAGGCCTTGCAGTTTGTAACACTTTGTGATGCAGTACTTCAGTGGCACTTAGAGAAGGGATGTGAATGAACTTATAAACAGATAAAATAAAATTATGGCCTTTCTGCAGTTGGAAATGTTCGTGGGTGATTTGGGCACATCAGCTCCCCTCTTGGCTGCAGGGGGAATCCAAGGCACTTCATACATAAACTCAAAAGAATATATTGTGAGCTTAACAGTAAAGCAGTTTGAGTTCTACTGTAGCAGTTACTTCATCAACTTCAAATACAGGGGGTGTAGTCAATGAAAAATTCATTAATTGAGCAGTATTTAATAGATCATTGCTATGTATCTGTTAAAGCAATCAGAGGTTTGATTGGGGAAAGCTTCTCTAGCAAAGCCCTGTCTGCTTTAATTGATCTGGGAAGAAAGTGGCTTGGAAAAGAAACCAGGCATGTTGAGATTTTGCAAACATCTCTAAGCCTACAACGAGTCAGTCTCTAGTTATTGGTCAGACCACAAAAGCAGGAGCTTTTGTATGTGATACAGTCTGTTGGGGCTTAGAAATTCTTTGTCCAATGTGGATTTACTCATTTCTCTCTCTGGTGATGCTGTTCTCATGAACTTTTTTACTCCTGAGTGGTTTTGTGTCCCTGCCTGATTCTGGCCCACTCCTATTCCTGCTTCACAGAAGGTTTGTCCCCAGAGATGGAGGGCATGCAGTATCTCAGGATTCTTGTGACCTTTGCACAGGGAGCTGCAGAGCTGAGATGCTTTTTAATCAACATCTAGCCAACAACAAGAGGGGAAAAGTTGAATACCTATCCTCTAGGAGCTGGGAATGGATGAGGGGTGACAGTGCTTTGCAAATGTTTAATGAACTAGATCTTATTTATATATTTGTTTTGTTCCTCCCTACTAATACATTCTATCAGATTATGGTCATGGAATCCAGATGTTTGTGCAATGAATGAGTAGTAGTGATAAATAATAAGCACTTAATTCAAGTGGCTTTAACATATTCTGGGAATTACTGGATTCCATTTAAAAGTTCCTTATTGACTTAAACCAAATTTTATACTCAGTTGTGCTGTAAATGGTAAAGAAATTCCACATGGCCTAATCTAGTTAATTCAGGCTGGATACCTGATCCTCCAATGGATATGTGGTAATCACTCATCAGTTTTCTGGCACAGGCAGTGACAACACATATAAATCAAACCGCCTCTGTGAGATGGTAAATAACTCTCCTGTAGAGCCCTTTCTGTGGGATTGATTATTAGTGCCAGACATTGTTTTCTGAACCAGAGCTCACAGCCAAACTGGTGAATGCTCAGATGTTTTGCATACTAGCAGCCCCCATCAGGACTGGTTTATACTGATCATATGTTCTTTTCTTTCCTTAATATCAAATATTTTGATGCTAAGTGAGAATGTATAAACTGAACCAAATTAGCCACAACTTCATCTAGGCTTTTAAATTTTACTGGGTTAGTGAATGGTCATTCCTTTTGTGTTACTGGAAATGCTAAAGCCATGCTGCTGCTGGAGTTCATTAATGGAGGCTTTGCTCCCTGGCTGGAGAGCCTGGGCCTTGGAAAACTGCTGCTGGGAGAGGTGTGCAACCTTCTGGACTCAGGGATCTGCTGCTTTTTAGGTTTTTGCTCAAGATGGGGTGCAAAGTCATGTGAAGAATTAAGGGATGTGGTGCTCTGTTTTGAGGGCAGTCTGGCCTTCTGAAGCAGCTGAAATGACCAACATGCAGCTCTTTTGGAGGTGAAAACAGAGACAGGGGTCCTGTTGGAGGAGAGACCTTTTGGTAGGACCAGCCTGGCTGATGTTGTCAAGGAACTTTTCAACACAACTGTTCTGCATAGCTTTTCATGTGTTTGTTCTGAATACTTTTGTTTTCTCTCCACTGTGAAAGCTTGTCAAAGGAAAGTGCAAAATTGACATCCTGCCCTCATGGGCATGGCCTCATCTCTGAGGTCATCTCTCACACTGTTATATAAAATTCAGTCCACAGTCCTTCATATAAATTTGACCAAAGTCTGTGGTGTCAACAGCAGTTTGATTCACATCTGCTTGCTCTGGTCCATTTTGCCTTTAGAGAAAAACACCCACAAATTTGGGACACAGTGTTTAATCTGAGCACACGTGCAGGATTTTTGGGTTTCTTTCACAGTGCCTCAGTAATTTAGAGGTAATTTTTGCTGTCTGTGTGCCTGGCTGCCTCTGTCCTGGTGCTGTCCATGTGCTGTGCCACAGGCAGTGAAAGTCACAAGCCTGGCTGCCTTCTCCAGGCAGGGACAAACCCAGGATGAGCTCTGCCAAGGCAGCACACTGAGACAGGCACCAGCGTCAGTGGACAAAAACTCTGCCCAAGCTGAGCTTTGTGGTGTGGGTTTTTTTGGGGGGACAGCAGTGTCCTCCAGCAGAGATAGCTGCTGGCCTGCCAGCCAAGCTCTGGAGATGTGTGCATGCTGTCTGGATTTCTATCTGTACATTTAAGGAGTTTTGCAAGAAAATCAAACCAGACATCCGCAGGGACAGTGTGGAGAGGAACAATTACAGCAATAAATAAAGATTTCTGCTTGCATGCCAACCCAACAGGCTTTACTGTCTCCTCATCAAGTGATCTGCCATTTGCTAGCAATTGCTTGTTAGAGTCTTTCTGCTCTAGACCTCTTCTTGCTTTTGTGTACATTTTACTCATCTTGACAAGAGAAAAGAACTCTATTAAAGTAGAGGCACTTGCAATTCACAGTGCTTGTAAAATCTGTGGCAGGACTAGAATTACAAACCACATCAGCATATTTCCTTTTGCTTTTGTTTTCTCTCTGTTTGGGAATTTCATTAGCTGTCTTACTTTTTTGTTGTTGTTGTGGGTTATTTTTTCCCTGCACTCCTGTGGCTCTTTTGTGATAACCATTGATTTCATCGTCCTTCCTCCTTCTTTGGGAAGGTGTCCTGCAGGTCTGGACTGGCCAAAGCCCACAGGAGCTGGCAGTGAGAGGGTGTGAGGCAGTTGTGTGTTTGGATGGAAAGGTGGTAGGAGGAAGGTGGTGTGTTCCTTACAGCCTCTATCATTCATTTCTCATGTAGTCCAGAACAGCCTTTTGTACATTAAAAGCACTTAGGTGTTTCTCACCTTCCAAAATCTATTTTTGAGTGGCCTGGGGTGTTTTCCCCTCAATCCTACTTCTCCTACTGATGTTCTATTTCTTTTTTACTAGCACAGAAATCTCATGGGAATAACTTTGCCTGTAAGTTGTCTGATGCTTTCTGCATTTCCATATATTCACTTACTCTCAGTAATTAAGTCACAATTTACTTTGACTGAAGTGATGCTGAAATGTCTGGAAAACTGGGAGGTGAGTGTTGGAGAGGATGAGCATGAGGGGATAAAGACAGATGAGTTGGTAGTCACCAAACTGTGTCACAATTTTTAAGGGTAGGATGGAACCCAGAGCTCTCCTGCTGGCAGAGAAGATGCTCTGGGATAAAATAAATAGGAAGGTCACCTTGATTAATTGCCCATCTCTCCTCTCCCTTGCTCCATCTCAAGCGCTCTGCCACCTTGATAACCACAGTCTGACTCATCAGGCAGCTTCCATTTAAATGTTGAGCATGAGACAAATTATTCTTCCTGTCATATTTAAGGTCCTTCATATTGTTAAGTGGTGATGTGTAGTAAAAAAGAATTGCACAGAAATGTGCTTAAAACACAGACCTAGGATGTCAGTGTGCTTTTTGCCTTTTGTTTTAGAACTCTGTTGTTTCCCCTTGCTACAGAGCTTCACTGTTAAACAAAAAACAAACAAAAAAAAACAAACAAAAAAAACCAACCAAACAAAAAAAACCCCAACAAACACAAAAACCTAAAAAAACCCCACAAAAATACTTTTGTTTTGATACATAATAAATGCTGCAAGTTTTCATTCATGGTGTTATTTTGAAGCATTGTAGCATTTGTGTCCTGGCTCATCAAATGTGCCCTGGTTGTGTCACAAAAACCCAGAACACAGTGAGCCCCTGCCTCAAGGGCTCTGTAACACAGAATCTGAGAAAGGAGAATTGGTTTGGCCTCACCCCTGGGCTCTGGCATCATCCATGATTTTAATGGGAAGGTAAGATAGGAGCTTCTCACTGTCAGCATTGTAAGGACATGCAGTCTTGTCTCATTAAGAATAAATAAAAGCTGCCTCTTGTCAGATGTATATTTAGTTCCTCCCAAAAAGTGAATGTTATTAACTTCAAAAGATTTTCCTTGAAGTATTTTTGAAACTGGCCTATTTGGGGCATGTAAAAATACAGAATTCCTCCTTAATGTTATTGTCATCCTGTTTAAATGCCCAGTTACCATATCATGCTTTTCTTTTCTACAAAGCAGGCAATGAGCCATGATTTTGAGGGGACAATGATTTGATGACACTGATGGGGCTCTCAAACTCCATTAGGGTGCATGAATCACAAGTTAATTAGTCATTTTTCCTAATAGAAAAAAGTTCTATCTTTATTCCTACGATTTCTGTCTCTTGTCAGATCTATTATTATCTCTAGATAGGCTGTTCTGCCTCTTCCCTCAAAAATTCCTCATGTTAGGAGGTGAAGTTTTTATAGGTGTACAAAATACTAGCTTCTTTTCTTTGAGTCAAAACTTTCCAGGGTTATGCTTGATTCCACACAAGTAAAGATTTGAAACCACAGCTTCAGGAGTTTCAACTACTACAGAGTTTCACAGGCAATTAGACACAGAAAATTAGGAGGTCTGATTGGCACTGTAGATGGAGGATATTAGGGTCTCTTCTCCAGCCACAGAGCTGCCTCAACAATACATTTGGGAGCTTCCACTTGGAAAATCCCCTCCATGCTAAGAGTACATGCACAGGGGCACAGATTGGGCTCTCTGTGCTGTCAGGTCACAGGAGAATCTGGGGCAGGATGGCCTGGACTGGCCTTGGATGTTGTTGGGAGAGCTGAGCTGAAATATTGGAGGTCGTATCCAATATCAGCAGATGCACTGCTTGGAGAGATTCTGCCTGTGGGGCTGTGCCCTGCTTGCTCTGCTGGGATTGGAGGGGGATTTTCATGTTCTAGATGGAGTCTTTTTTAAAAGGTGGGATATCTGAGGGAACTGGAAATCAACTTTGTGTTGAATCTTCCTTCCAACTCTGCAAATGCTTCATCTCCCTGTCCTGCGTGCAGCTCAAAACCACTGACCCACTCTAACAACCAAAACATTTTCTTGGTTTGCACCACCAGACCTTTTAACAGTAAGCTAGAGCAAGCTAGATTTGAGGAAGGAGCACAAGTATGGTGTAAAAAGGTAATGTTGCCTCTCACTTTGCTGCTGGCAACAATTTGGCAGGAGGTTTTCTCATTTGGGGTGGGGGGGGGGGGGGTTTGATGGTTTGATTTGGTTTGGTTTGGTGGGTTTTTTAGATCCTTAGGTAGCAGAGAATTTCCTATGCTCTAATGATGGAAAGCTTATAAAGCTGGTGAAAAATGTGGGTATTTAATTTTTTTTTTTTTTTTTTTTTTTTAACATAATTTTGAAATCCTGAAATTGAAGGTAACAGACGTAGCATAGTTGGACAACTACTCCAAATCCAATTGTCTGGTTTTTATAAACATTATGGTGTGATCTAAGTTGTTAGAAAGGAACTTGTGGACCAGCTCTTAAAATATGTGTTTGGGTGGCTTTTTCGCAAGGCAGGAGGAGACCTGAGTGATTCCAAGGTGTTGCTGGCTGGGCAGAGGGTGGGATGTGACAGTTTGAGGGAAACCAGCTGGAATACCATGCAGAACAGGAGGAAGAGTTGAGGAAAGGGAAGGAAGGAGAAGGTGGGAGCCTGAGGAAGCTGTGTGCTGCAGCTCTCCCCATGGATGTGTGTTTGAGAGGGCAGCCTCAAACTGCTGGGAGAGCTGGAGAGGAGAGGCTCTGGGTATCAAACTGAGATGTGAGACAGCCCCAGCAGCAAGAGTTTTAATTATAAAACTGCAGAAAATAGATTGCTTCCATGTTTTTTGTTGTAGAATTCAAGCCCATGTGCAGGCATGGACTGTTTTCAGGAGTCATGTTCATCCGTGGCTGCTGACAGGAGGTGTGGGGAGCCAGACCTGGGCTGCTCTTGAATTGCAAATGGAGAACTGAGAGATTGGCCATGAACCTGCTCAGTTACACAAACTTTGCAGCACATCCAGCACAGTAACCAGTGTACTCTACAGCACGTTATCCTGCTGCAAGGTACCTGCTGATTTTGGGGTTTTTATCAGAGCACAGCTTCTTGCAAATGAATCCTTCCCTGCTCCTTTCAAAGCTTGTGTTTTGAAGCCTTTCAGTCAAAATTATCTGCTCCTTTTAATTACCCCCTGCTCTGCTGTTTGAGACCTGGCACAGCACTCAGTATTGAAGGAATTTCCAGTCCAGATTGCCTCTGCTGGAAAAAGTTCATACAGAAATCAGGGAAATAAGTGAATTTTCTGAAAAGCAGAATGAACATCTCTTGTGGGAGAGAAAGGGAGTCAGGGTTTAAGTAAGGATTAGACAGTTCCTGCTTTCAAAGGTGACAGCTGAGTAGGAACTCCTTCCACTCACAGTGATGAGCAAGTGCTCATGTCTTTTGTGGAATATGTAATTATGGCTCATTGCCTGCTCTGTAGATCAGGTAAGCCATCATGTGGAATGCATTTGAGAGCACTTCCACCAGCTTCATGTAGGCTATTCCTGCTGAAGGCTCACAAATGTAATTCAGGGCTTCTCCCTGGAAGGCCCCACGAAGTATTAGTGCCTGCTGCTTGTTGCCAGACTTGGAAACACAGAGGCTTGTGTGCTCGGTCCTCTGCTTAACTCCAAGCATGCTTAAAAAGGAAAAGAGAGATGAAAAATTACTCATGTTTCTCTGTTCTGAAGTGTGCTGGTGAGAAGGAAAGTGATCTGCTCTGGTTGGAACTCCAAGGAATAATCTCATTTCCAGTCAGGGAATTTCCCACAGGAGGAGTTTGTAGACTGCTGCTCTGAGAGAGCATCGTGGTAAACTGAGTGTTTTCTGAGAGCAGGGAGAGGTTATGTACCTTGCTGCAGGACTTCGATTTTTTTTCATTTTTTCAGAAATCCTCAGGAAACATGCATGTGTTGTTGTGGAGGACCGCAGCCAACTTTTATCTTGGGCTCCTCTCAAAAAAGGAAAAAAAAATCAACCAGGACAATTGAAATGAAAAGACTTTTGAGTTGTAATGAGTATTTCTTGGTTGTGAATACTGAAGGGGCTTGGAACAGGTGTAAGAACCTTTCCCAGAGTGACATCTCATGGATACAAACAGCACAGTCCTGACAGGACTGCCAGAGGGAATCACACACAGTTAGCTGCTGGATATGTGCAGGCATGACTGCCTCCCTGCCCTACAGCCCCAGAGGCAGAAAAACAACTCTGCTCTGAAAAGAGAGGGAGGAGGAAGAAGGAAAAGAGTGTTTAAAGGTAGCTGGAGTAAGTGACCTGTCTGGAAGGCTATCTGCCCATCCGTGAGCTGCTGAGCAACAGTGACACTGCTCCTGTGATGCCTTCTCAGGCATCTTATCTAAAAACAGAGGCCAGACAAAATCAAGGGAGCAAAAAGCAGTTCTATTTATTGAAGGGCTTTCAGGTACATTTAGGGCAAAGCCCCCCAAGGGCTGCACCCAAAATGGACCACAGGTCACAGGTTTTCACACTTTTCTAAGTTTGGCCCATTTGCATATTGGGGGTTAATCTTCCAATTACAGCTTCAGCTAATGAAGTCATTTACCCCAAGTTTGCTCTCCCCAAACTCACTTTTGTTTCCACCTCTCAGGCCCTGAAGCAGTGAGGTGTCCTTGATTGCCAGGCCTGGAGAGGAATTGCTGTGTCTGACCAAAAGGGAAAGCAGCAGCTGACCCTGAATATGGAGTTTGGAGTTATACACTGAAGAATTGCAGAATTACAAATATATGGAAAATATAAAAGCCAAAATCCTCAGGTGCACAGAGCCATGGGAACCTGGCCTGCCAGGGAGGGAAGAGAGTGCAGAACAGAACTGAAGATGAGACCATAAACCCATCTATATATTGAGGCTGTTTGAAAAACTTGGTCAGTGTGGTCTGATGCTTATGTATAGAGCAGAGCACCTGGCAAAAAGCCTGAGTAAAGCATCTGGATTTCATGGTCTGCATAGGAAGATCAGTTCAGCTTCGAGTCAGTTCCATTAAGGGGCCTCAGATCCTATGTACAGGGCACTGCAGAATTTGGTGGTGTTCTCTACAGCTCTGTTGGAAAAGTTACTGTCTCTGCACACCACGTGAGCATTATCAGGTTTCACAGACTGGGTTTTAGGAAGCTCTTCTCACCTATTTGTGTAATTCTGAGTTCTGCCGTCCTAACCAGTCTGAGACAAGCATTTATGTCCCCTAGAGTTTACAGTCCTGATCCAAAAGCTGTTTAAATTTTCAGGAATGGTTTCACTCCATGCAAAACCATAGCTCTGGATGAAGCAGAACAGTTCACAGACATTCCTTCTTAGGCTGGCAAGAGCAGCTCTTTGAGCACCACCCAAGGCAGATCTCCAGGACATTCCATATTCCAGGCTAGGTTTGAAAACTTGGCTCTTACATTTTCTTTTTCTGCCACTGGAGCCAAACCCCATATTGAGATTGCAGCACTTGCAAGAAATTTGCCCATCTCTGATGGGTGGGAAGAGGCAGAATTAGTAAATCCTCTCCCTTAGCTGGAGTCTGGGGTTTTCTCTGGTGATTTTCCTCAGATGCTGATGCCCACAGGAGCCTGACCAGACATGTGGCTTTGGATTTCTGCACCATATTAAGAGGTAACAGAGGTGCCAGTGTTACAGAGACAAGCTAGAACTGCAGCCAGTTTTCAGGGAATTTACTGTCCTTCTTTTTTTTTCTGGATATTCTCTACTGGTTTTGGATATGAATGCAAGCAAAGTCACTACTTGGCTACTGCCCTGGGTATGGAAACAGTCTAGAGCAGCAGGATTCAATTTTTATTTTTGAAGGCTAATAATTCAGGTTTTTCCTGATCATTGTGTGCCACCATATGGCTTGCTTTAAGTGCACAAGGAACAGGCTTGTGTTGAGTAACCTGTGAATCTTGGAATCTGTGGAATTCTCACCAGACTGGGGTGTCAGAATAACCAGGGCAGGGTGTTTTGATGCCAGCACAGCTGCTCGTGTGGTACTCTTGGGTGGCTGGTGACTGAGGTGCAGCACAGCTCCTTGCAGGATTGGACTCATAATTTGCACTTTCACGGGTGAGGCTTTAAATGTGACTGGTTTAGATTGAAAACCATCAAAACAAGATCACTACTGAGAGTTTCAGGGATCCCAGAGGTACAATGATTTTATTGAAGCCTGTGGCTAATCCAGCTGTGCTCACATCAGGCTGCACTTCCTGGTGCTGTTTGCCAAGACAGGGATTGCAGGAGCTGTTATCTTTTCAGCTTAGAGAGGCTGGCATGGAGCTTCCTAACCTGCCTTAACAGAGGGATTCACACCTCCAAGCCAGGCAGGCTTTGCCTGAAGTATTTTCTGTGAGCATCTCTCTCTTGGTTGGACTGTGGGAAAAGCCAGCCCAGGATGGGAAGGGTTCAGGTTGATCAGGGATCCATCCCTGTGCCTGCAGGGTGAGCTCCAGGCTGTCAGAGGTAACCTGGGCTTTCTATTTGCTGTGTTACCCCTGAACACATTCATTTATTGCACACAGACCATGTCTGTGGCCTGCATTAAGAACTTACATGCACAGGCTTTACACATAATGTTGTGTATCTGAATCTTGGTGAGCACTGATGAGTGAAAGTGAGAATTTGTCATCACTGGTCAATGTGAGAGCTGAGCTCTGTGATGAAATCTCTTCCTGTGCATGGTCTCTACACTAAACAGGCCTCCAATAATGCCTGGTGACAGGGGATGTAGATGGTATCTTCACTAGGGGAAAAGAAACTAATTTAGGACAAAAGTGATTTTTCCACTTGTTACCCGATGAGCTGTGAAGTTCTGCTTCAGCCAAGTGGTGTAAAATTATTACCTTTAAAGTGCTGATTAGACTGAGCTCTGGGTTTTACTACAGGCTCTATGATAACAGAGAATGGACACCTGTTCTGGATCTGCTCTCAGGAGATGCTTGAAAAGCTTATGCCTGGTGATGTAGTACTCAGCTCCTTGCAGATAAGTAATGTTATCTCAGTCAAAATTGTCTTTCTATTGACCTTAAAGCAGGGTCAGGACCCTGGATTTCTGTTAAGTTGCTTTGCTTTGCCTTTAAACCATTCAAATAAATATTGTTTCTGCACACTGATGCAGCTGTGTCGTAATTGTGAAGTTTGAAGTTTGTTGGCAGTCTCATGCTTGGTGTTGCCATTTGCTCCCCTCCTCGTTAATTAACTCAGAGTTTAGTGGCAGCTTAGGAGTCTTTCTGCATTTCCTATCAGAGAACTGATGCAGTTCTGATTGAACTGTGATCATACTTATCATACTTGGCTGTACTATATTCAAATGTGTTTAAATAATAGGTAGGGGCTGCTAAGTAAATAGAATGTGAATATATTGCATGACAGCAGAGGAATACATATAAAGGGAGTTTTTCTAGGCTGCTTATTTACAGCTTCAATGGAAGTACGAGTTGTTAATGCAGTGACTTGGATCAGACATCAGAAAGTTCATTTGTATTCTCACTAACAGCTACAGGATTGCTTCATTTAATTCCTTGCTTTTACTTTAAAGGTTTGCTTCTACATTGCATCTAATTTTATGTAATTTTCAGCAGCTGTGAAAAATGAGCTTAGTCCCATCTCACCACCCTATCTCTGCCCTTCTACTAAAGATAGGCTTTTTTTGTTTGGTTGGCTTGTTTGTTCTTTTTAAAATGTGCTCCCACATTTTTTTGTACATAGTGATGATTTGGCCTTAGAACGAGCATGTTTGGAAAGCTGGACTGGTAAAAACAACACCACCAAAAAAAAAAAAAAAAGCTCCAAGCATTTATTCTCAGCAGAGCAGCTTGCTGAACCTATTTGCTTTCCAGGTGTGTTAATGTAATGGGTGAAAGAAATGGGCCTGGGACGAGCTCTCCCTGGGTTTATGCTTGCAGTAGATGTAGCTCAGACTGTTCCTGTGTAACTCCATTCTGCAGTTTACTCACAGTGAGATATTCAGAAGGGATTGATTTTCATTTTACTACTCTGCTAATAACAGGAAAAAGTATTAGTACAGTGCAGGGATGGTAGGTTTTTGGAGGGTTTTTTTGTTTTAAAATCCAAATTTCACCTTCTAAAGCTAGAATGCCTCTCTTCTGTGCTCCTGTTTATGCTGAGCTTCTCTTTTGGTTCTGAGCATGTAAGTATGGTCACTTTTTGTTGCTTTTACCTGAATGGAAATGGTGTTCTCCATATTGGCTTTACCTTTTCCTGTAAAAATGCTGAGGAGTCCTGAGCTGCTCAGGAGTTCACTCTGTGCTGTTTGGGTACAGCTGAACTCTGGGCTCTGTTCAGGGCTGGTTCCTTTTCCCCCAGGCATCCCAGTGAAGCTGGATGCTGTTGTGTGGGGTAAGGCTTTAAATGAAAGGCCCTTCTTGCATTCCAAAGAGCCTTTTCTGCCCTGTGAAACTCCATTTCAAGTGCAGGAGGAGATGCAAGCTGGTGTTTTCATGGTTTGTGTGGGTGTGCATTTTTTTCTGACAAACTCAAGCAGTTGAAAATGTTCTTGCAAGTTGTGGATCCAAAAGGCTGCTTGAAGGACAGAGGAGGTGTTTTGTTTGAGGAACTGTCTAGCTGAAGTTCTGGTGCCTCAGTTCATGCCTCCTGGCAGCTGTTTGGGCTGAAACCCACAAATGAGTGCTTCCATGTCTGCTTTTTCTCCAGAATTTAACTCAAAATATTGTTGTTGTTTTACAGGTTTGTGTGTACAGGTCTTAGCCACCATTCAGAAAAAGCCCCAAGTATAATAAATTCAAGATGCTCACAGGGGCCATAGTTACAAACAAAATTCAGTTGGTGTGACTGTGGATATATTATTTATTGCTGTGCATTATTAATGACCTTGTAACACACCCGTGACAGCAAATCAGAGCCAAAAGGCAGTAAAAAAGGACATAAACAGTTGAAATAAATAATGTATCTGCTTTCAGGTCCTGAGTCCATCATTTCAGCGGTACTGGGTTTCTTTGGTTCATTTTCCTATCTTTGTAGTTCAGTACTGCTTGTTTTTATTTGATCACTTGCCTTCTGCTACTAGATTAGTTAGAGAAGGCTGTGTGCTGATTTTATAATTAGATGATGAATTAATTCTTTCCCTTCCTTCTGGTTGTGTTTTGGATTTTGATTATCAGAGTAGCCTGGCTACGGATTTCAGTAATTCTTCAATTCCTCACCTGTGGTTCCCCTGTGACACACAAACTGGGAGCATGCTGGAGAAAGCTTAGGGAACAGCTTGAGAAACCACTCCCCTCCTCTTCACGGGCACAAATGAAGTGAAATTCTTCTCAAAACACAAATTAGCAGAATTTGTCAAGAAACATGCATGACATGTTCAGGCCTTGCCTATAAAAAATAGAATTTCTTCACCTGGATGAGCACAGGTGGGCAAAGTATTCTGTGTCCTGGAAAGACATTTTGAGCTGCAGATTCCTGCAGTGCTCCAGGCATGTGACTCCTTTTCCCCTTCCTCCCCACCTCAGGGGAACTGTAGATCCAAACAGAGGGAAGTTTGGGTCTGAGTTTGAACTTGGGTGATCACGACATGAAAAGATTGTATCCCAGATTGATCTTCATACTGGGCTCAAACGTGAAGAAAGTAAGAAAAGGAAGTAAAACAAATATTTCTTTTATCTCCTGATTTTCTGTGGCTGCTGTAGGGTAGTGACTGGGGGGATTTGTTGTCAAAAGCAATTGCTTTCTTCCTCCAAGTCTGAGCTGCATTTCTCAGATTTTCTGGTCCAGGTGCACTGGTCAGTGCTGTGGCTAATGCTGATTTACAGCAGCAGCTTCTCTCTTCTCTGCTACACAGCCAGGAAAGCTTGACAGCCTTATATAAATGAATGAGTGAGCAAACGAGCTGGACAGCATTTAGGTGGTTGCAGGGTTGGGTCCCTGCAGCAAGAGCTTTTTAATAGCTCATTCCTTGGTACCTTCATCCCTAAAACTCCTGGCTTTTGCTGAAGAGCTTTTAAACTCGACTTCCAGATGTTAAAATATTCATTTTATACTTGATGGGGCTGACTGTCTTCAGATCACATTTCTGCTTTTAGAATTCAGTTCTTGCTTTGATCTGCAACAGAGAGCGATCAGGTACATTTATTATTCCATGGATATGAGGTGGGAAGAGATTTTTCATGCATCAGCCGTGGTGGGAAAACAGGCAAGGCAGGAACTGTAACAATGAGGAAGAGGATTGCATCTTGCTCCCCAGTCCAAAAGAAGTAAGCAGAAAAGCTTGGAAACTCAGGCAGTAATGTGGAAAACTCAGTGCTTCAAAGTGTAGCCAGAGCATGTTTCAGCTCTCTGTGCCCCTCTGATGGTAACAGGTCCTTCTGTGACTCAGTCCCTGCGTGCTCTCAGCTGCTTTGCAAACACAGGAGGGGGACACACATTCACAACACTCACTGTATATGCAGGGCTCACCCTTTCAAGAAGCCAAATTTATTGCCTATAGCATTGAACAGACTAAAAGTCTGGAAAGTACATATTTGATTTTGAATCTTATGTTAGTTTTTAGGTGTTAATGTTATGCAGGCAGAAGTGTTTCTCTGAGTGGGATGTAAGACAAGAGCTTGTTGTGGAAATAAGATCTTCCTGTAAGGAGGTCAGTCCTCTGCCCTTACATCTGAGTCCTTTGTGCCTTTAAAGGAGGAGGCAGGAAGATGATTCCTGAACTATGCAGGTGTTCCTGAATTACCTTCGACAAGGTTTTTTGCCCACTCTTGTCAAAAAGCTTGTGATAGTTGTGATTGGATACAAGGCAGTGGACCAAACAAACCTCAACACAGCACAAATCTCTGTGTTGGTTCATGATTTGCACTAGAAAGTTTGTGGTAATCGAAATAACAGTTTCACTTTATTTTATTATTAATAAACAGTAAAATAGAAATCCTCAACCAATCACCAAAGCAGCCAAAAAAAGAAAAACCCGGCCACAATAGATCCAGAATTTGACCAGTTTGGCTGTTCCTTTTCCTGGAAGCACTGAGACCTTTTCAAGGCAACTATATTTAAATTTAATTGAAAAGCCTTATAACATAATAGCAGCAACTCTAGAAAGTGATCAGTACTACACAGAGCTGCTACTCATTGCTTGTGTTAATGTGAGTGCAGCAGTGAGGCACGTTTGGGGGTTTTTTTGTTGGTTTTTTGGTTTTGGGGGTTTTTTTTTGGTTTGGTTTAGTTTGGTTTTTTTTGGAAGGCCACAGTAGACCACATGGGAAAAAAGTCTTTCTCACTTTAAAAATTGCTGGAGATTGCACGATGGGGTCAGCAGGCCCTTGTGGATTTTCAAAGCAGTGCAAGTGCTCCATCTACAGCTCAGAACATCTCCTGAGAGCGTTGTGCAGTACACTCAGAATCCTTTTCTAGAGAATCTTAATTAAACTACCACACTGCTAAAAACTCCCTTAGTGAGCCCACCAGAGTGATTCTGAGTAGCCAACAGAAAATTTGGAACTACTAGGCTCCAAATCACCTACCATAAGATCATCTTTTTTTTTTTTAAAGAACCTGGCTGGTTTATTCAGTGAGAAAGGGGTGGTGGCAGAGAGGAAAAAAAAAAAAAAAAAGCTGTAAAAGTTTAAAGTCAAATATTGCTGTGAATGGAAGAGAGTGTGACATTGCCACATGTAAGCTGAGGTGGGCAACTGGATGATGATCTGCAGCACTCACTGTGGTGAGGTTTGAGCAGCTTCCCAGCAGGAGGGTGGCAGAGTGAAAACCCAACTCATTTCATGTGATTTGGATACACTTGGGAATGAGATTCTGCAAAAGTGGCTGTGGGATCAAGGTACTGGCCTTGGGGACTCGGGTGAGACCCTTCAGTGATGTTGGGACAACTAACCACAAGATTCAGGGGGGCAAAGCAGCCACTCAATTATTTTTGAGGCTTGTTTGAAAAACCCCAGAGGAAGGGTGTGTGAAAACAGAGCCATGTGTTCTCACAGAGCTCTGAATGCAGCAGCAGCAGCAGAGAGTTTTCCCAGAAAATCCCACCAGTGTGACTCCATTCAGAGTTAGAGCCACATTCCTGAGGCAGGAGCATAATTCAGTCAGCAGGGATGCTAAGTGGCCTTGGTGGCTGCCAGCTGAGATAAGGCCTTATTTCCCCAAGAGAGAAAAACACGATCTTGAACACATCTTAAATACAGTTCAATTTAAGGACAAGCAGCAGAACATCTGGGAAAATGTTCCTAACCCATTCAGCTTTATTAGGGGAAGAGGGCAAAGTCGTTTTAATAAAAAGCAGGATACAAAATAGGTATGTGTGTGCTGTATGTAAAAGTCTTTAAAATATCACCTATACTGGGATATTTTCCATTAGTTTGGGGCAATAGATGCTGAGGAACTGGGATTTTAAGATTTTTCTGAAGGGACAACTCAATAACTGATATTTAACAAGTCTGAAGAGATGGCAGGAGGATCACTCACCCCATGAAGTTAGTTTTTGATTAACTATGAAAGATAAGGCACGTGTTCCAGAGAAGCTCAGCAAGGAGCTACTTGTCCAAACATGAACTTGAAACCAGAGGGGAAGCTCCTGGGAGATCAGGGGTACCTTGAGAGCTGAAATCACTCTTGAGGTGATACATAATTCTTGTCAAAGCAGTGTAACTTTGAGGAATTTGAGGTTTGGGATAATAGCAACACTGAGTGTAGACATAAATAGTTTACAAACCCCTTGTTTGCTTTTACCTTGATACTCCAAAATAATGTTACTGGATTGAAGGGGCACGTGTTAAAAGAATTAAAACCCAGTAATCAAGGTTTTAGAGTGATACTTGGTGGGAATCCCTATCAGAAAGGTGTTTGGGATTCTTGTCCCCTGCAGTGGTCAGTGTTTCCCTGGAGGTCTGGAAGCAATTGTGGTGACAGCTGCTGAGCAGCACTGGATCACACAGAGCAGCACAAAATCCTGAGGCAGGATTTCTGCAGGGGAGCCACAGAAGCTTTTTGGGAATTTGGCAAGTTTGAAACTGCACATTCGGGAATATGAAAACACAGACTCCCAGGAAACAGGGGGCTGCATTCCTGAGTCAACAAGGAGTTTCGGGGATTGCTGTGGACAAAGCAGCTCATGAGAAATTCTCAGTGGGTTGGGTGGAAGGATTCCTGTGGAGCTTGATGGTATAGAAGGCAAATACTTAAGAGGATGAGGGTTGATATACAGAAATACACATGCACATTAACATGTTTTCTTGATGTAGTGTTGATGAAATTGAATGTATTCAGTTCTGGTGCCAAGTTTTCATTTTATTTATTAAAAAACCCCAAAATTAAAAAAAAACACTCAACCAAGCAAAGGAGATAATATCACAGAAACAGTCTAAAGGGAGATATTTTGGTGTCTGGAAGTACCTACTGCATATTTATTGTAGTAAATAAACACCTAGATGGAGGGGAAAAAGTTGGAGAATAAGAGTCGAAGAGCTGAGACCAGCTCTTTCCAGCAGAGGAAGGAGATGTATGTGTGGCAGAAACTTTCCTCAGAAAAGGGGAAGCAAGAAGAAAAAAAAAAAAAAAAAAGCAGACCTCAGTGCTGAAAATTAATTTTAAGGAAACAAAGCAGGTTCTCTGTTCCATTGTATCTTTCAGGAGGAAGCCAAAAGCTGTACACAAGGTGAGTCTGCTGAGTACAGGTGGAGTGGTGAGAAATGCAGCAGCCTTGGGTGAGAGCACTGAGCTGTGGCATGGCTGAGGCAGCTGAGAGGTCACAGCATGTCCTGCTCCTTCCCTCTCATCTCTCTGAGCTGGAAATTCAATCGTTTCTTGGCTTTTTAAGTGGTGCTGTCAGGGAGTGCTTCACACCCCCCACACACACCCTGCAAACTCATCAGATCCTCAGCAAATCCACGTCCCCCAGGCACAGCCCTGCGGCCAGGCAGGTCCTGAGTCTCCAGGTGTGTTTGTGCTCAGGTGTAGTAACACTAGTAGGAGGAGAATATCTGATGGATAATCATGTTCCCAGCTGCACAGGAGCAGGAGGGGACCCTGCTGTGCCATAACCAGGTGTATTGCAGAGTTCTCTGTCCCAGCTCTTCACACAGAAGAAATGCTGTTCTCATTCCTCACCAATCTCCAAGCTGGCTAATAAGGATAACGAATTCAATTTATTCCAAGAATGAGGCAATCTTTCCCAGCAGTGGTCTTAATAAAGTCTAGGCAGCAATAAACCCTGGTAGTCAAAAGTGTTTTTCCCAGTGTCCCAGTTAGGAATGCTGCTCAATTCCCTGGGTTCCAAGGAGCAGCCAGCATCCATGCTGCAGACAGAAAGGGAGACTGAGGGACAGGTCTTTAACTTCAAGATCATGAAGATCCACGTGCTGACTCAAAACAGATGGAATGTACAATCCACAGCAGTACTCATGATTGGGTAAATACAGTTATTTGGCAAAGAGGAGGTGAGTAGAGTAAATGGAGAGGAATTTCCTTGTGGGTAGCTTTGAATGTTTTTATTCTGTCACTGTTAGCCAAGGTGAGAGCAGGAAGTGTAAATCCAGTGTCAGAATGAATTTTCCTGTGGTGACTTGCAAGGCTGCTCTGGGGGAGTGGCAGTGTTTGGGAAGCTCAGTTCCTTCAGGAACCCTGTGCTTTGTGTCCTGCTGGCCATTGCTGAGTTAGGGATGGTAACCTGGAGAGTCTTGGTTCCAGAGGGTACAGGTTTAACTCCTTTCCTGGGGTGCACTGCTGTGTTCTGGACAGCTCCAGCTGATGAGATGTGTGGCAGAGGCACCATGCAGCTGTGGAGAGGAGGAATTCCAGGACTGGTGAGGGTTGGTTCTGGATGATCCTCACTGAAGGTTTGCAGTGGCAGTCTGGGCACCTTCACTCACCTCCAAGGAGTGATCTGGCAAGCTGGGCAGAGGCTGCAGAGAACTTCCAGCCAGGAGCCCCTGTGCTGGCCTGGATGGCTAAAGGGGCTCCCTTGTGCTGCAGACTGCAGGTGTTTGCTGGGGATGGGATGAAATCCATGAATCCTGGATTCTGCAGGCAGTGCTGGCTGGTTGTTAGCACAGCACAGAGCTGTCTGCAGACAAGAGTCCCTGGGGATGGGACAGGAAGGGCTGGTGCACCCAGAGCACAGCTGAGAGTGCTGATGTGTGCTGTGTGCCAAGCTCAGGGATGGTTTTGTATGCACAGGAGCTGCCAGGTGTGCCTTGGATGCACCAAACCTGCAATTTGGGAGCAGGATCCCTTCAGGCTTAGCACAGTGTGCATGGCAGACTGCTCTGGGGTGTCCCTGTCCCTCTGTCTAAGCCCTGGGGATAAGGACAGCACAAATGTTCTTGTCTGACTCTGAAGGGCATTTTAGTGACTTTTTATCTTGTTAAATCAGTGTAAGTATTCATTTTCTTTATAACTCCATACACCTAGATGAAAAAGAAATCTTTAAGTCTTACTTCTTTGCTATTTACTTTTTAGTAAGGCAGTGAAATCTTCCTTTTAAAATAAAATACATGGAAACAAACAGAGCAGAGCAGCTCCTGGACAGGTGATTTGTTTACCTGTAGACAAAGTGCTGCCTGCCCTCATATGGCTTTGTGCAGTCCCCAGAAAGAACCTAAATGGTGCACAGCAAACCAGCAAGGACTGGGACAGTTTGCCCATCAAAGAAACCTGGTATATTCAGGTTAATACATTTTTTTTAATTTCGTTAAAAAAAAAAGAAGAGGATTCAAAACTACCTTTTGCATCCCCTCTCCCCCATCAGAATTTTTCTCATTTATGCAGCTCTTTTGGGGTGGAGGGTGATCAGTTCTTCAGCATTAAGGATGTACAGTTACATGCTTAAATAGGTACTTCAAAAAGCAAATGGGAGGGAGTGCAAAATCCTCTTGAGGCCATAGGGATATAGTGTGTATTTATTCTTTCTGGCTGCTTCCTTTTCCCCTTTTAGTTGTCTCCTAGGATTTGGTCTCATTTTCCAAACCTGAGCAAGTTCAAACAGTCAACTGTAAGAAAGCAAGTGCATGTCTCTGTAGCATTCAGCTGGGCTTCCTGTGTCAAGCTGTCCACTTTATAGCTCTTTGATTAATAAAGATGCTCTGGTAAAGAGGCTTTGAGAGTCCCATAGGAGTCTGGAATTGATTCCCAATTCTGAAAGAACTTCAGACACACCTCTGTACTTGGAAGTATTTCTGGAGGATCCCTTTCCAAGTGTAAAACCAAATCAAATGACAAAATGACAAAAAGCTGACAGAAACATTCTTTTTAAGTAGCAGCAGGCAGAGTTCCAAAAAAAAAGACCTAAAAGGTAGGTTTATATAAAATATTCCTGTTGTTTAACAGAAGTGCCTCAGTTTAGGGGGTACTCAAATACCATGATTAACAAGACTGGCGGGGAGGAGGAACTCCTCCTTCTCCCTTCTAGCTTTTCAACAGTATCCCAACACTTGCATACAAGAAGTGACAAATATACTCCAAGGAACACTGTTAAAAGCTCAGTTACTGCCCCAAAGCAATTGACAGGAAAGACATGGGTAAAGAACAGCAGAGTTTTTAATATGTTGGATCTTCTTGTCACTGTTCTGGGAAACTCACTGTGAGCTTAGTAACATTCAGTGAAGAGAACTCCTCATGCCTTGGGTCACTTGGGATCAGTGCCACATGGAGTTATGGAATATTTTTGAACAGATTACAGAAGATTTGAGTAAAACCAGGTCATAATTTAAAAAATGAAATGGTTCCAAAGACTGTTACTGGGTATTTACTGCTTTGTACGTGTCCCTTTCATTTTCTTTATAACCCCATATAGCTAAATGAAAGAGAAATCTTAAGAGTTTTGTTTCTTTGCCATTTGCTTTTTAGTAAGGCAGTGAAATCTTCCTTTTAAATAAAAAGTACAGGGCATTACTCAAGTGTGAACTCCTCACCAAGAGGTCAAGCTGGTTGTAGCTAGAGATGGGAACAATGTCATCACGTTGCCCCAGAAGTGGCTTTTCTACTCTGAGGGATCCAAAACTGCACTGTGACCTCTGCAATTCCCATTTTCTAATTAGCATCAGTCTTACAAGTTACACAGCAGGCCAGCAGTAATAGGATCATCAGCAGCTCTATTTCATTAAGCATCTCACTCTAAGATTGTTGCATTCCTTTTAGGGAATGGCCTCTCCTCACAAACCCCTCCCCCAGAGACTGTAACCTGGCCTGATTTACCTGCCCCTTGACTCTGACCTATGGCCTTTGCCCAGGTAATCTGACCCTGACCCCAAAAGGGATAAAAACCCCTGTTCCTCCATGCTTCCTCTCTCTTTACCTCCTGAGATCCCTTCATTGGAAATAAAGCTTTGGAATACATCCTGAGGTAAGGGGCCTCTTTTGAATCTCTTCTCCCCATCTTTGAAGCTCCCCTCTCCCAATCCCCCTAAATCTGAGCTAGCAGCTTGTGGGGGGGTGGAGAGAAAGGGGAATCTTGATAAGATGCCTTCTAGACAGGGGAAAAAAATCTATTTGTCTTTCAAGGCCCCATTGAGCATCTAAGAGCAAACAGATCCAAAAGAAGTGATCATTCTCTTTTTGATTGCCATTTTTGGGTGGAAGTAAATAGTGGCTTCTCAGGAAAAATGGGATTAGTTCACATTCAGAAGGATCAGTACCATGTGCATTTTGTACTTGAGAACAGCTACAGGACTCTTAGGAGCACTGCAAAACTACAGAATCTTACAGTATGCTTCTGGTTTCTTTCTGTGTCAATTGTGACTTAGATGACTTTTATTTCTTTACAAAAACTGAAGAGCATGGGGTCTGTTAACTAGAGGCAACAAAAATACCCTCCAGAGCCAGCCAGATCTTATAATTTTTTTTTAAAAAATGGATGTCATGTGGCTGTTCAAGTACATACATTAACTATCAGAATGAAGGAGCATAATGAAAAAAAAAACAACCTGTAACTGACATTTAATTTAGATGTATTTTCTTATTCAACAAAGCATTGTAAATGTGCTGAATTTCTCAGTCTTGTGGCTCCTAATATAATTTGTGGGGGAAAAAAGAATGGTTCTAGATAGGAAAGGGCCTTGTTTCACAGAAAGCTACTCTTGTTCTGAGAGCCTGAGCATATTCTTGCCCCATCCATCCCTGGAGAGAATGGTGGTGTAAAGCTGCTGCCCATGTTTCCCTGTGCCATTCCATGTGCTCTCCAGCAAGGCTGAAGTGATCTGCAGCTGAATGCAGAAAGGACAATCTTACCTGTGCTGTCTTAGCTGTTTAAAAGAGGCTAATTGACATAACATGTAATTAATTTGTTGGCAGGTGTATTGTTTTTTACACTAGAAAAAAGTCCTGCTACTTTAAGTCTGCTTATCCTTATGAGGAACTGTTTTGATGGGAAGCATAAGGCACCTCACCTGTAATTTCCAGAGCCACCAGACAGACTATCTGAATTAAAACACCACAAAGTGGGGAATACCTAAGCTGATAAACTCTGTAAGTTGCTATTAACGTGCTTTTTTAAAGAGTTTGGGCCTTTCCTTCAGCTGGCTGGAGAAGAGCTGCTCTTTCTCTTAAGCTGTGCTATTGAACAGTTTAAACACTACAACTGATGTCTTTCAGATTCCTGCAAAACATGACAGGATTTATAACACAGCAATTCCAGAAGAGTATCTCAAGTCAGGATTATTGGGTTGAAGGTCTTACAGCCCAAAACATTTATCTGTATAAAAACATAGGAGGCAAAAACCCAAAAAAGTTTGGATTTCTCAAGCTGCATTGGTGCCTATATTTTGTACTAGAAATCTCTTTTCACATTTCTCTTACATTTCAACCCTTCAACTCAGTGTTACAGGAAGCAGCTATTAACCCTACAGAATGAGGGAAACTGGGTTTGAGGTTTTTCTTTAATTGGTATGTTCATAGTACAGAACTATGGCAGCAGCATCTTTAAAAATGAAGATATGAATAAGAATGATAAAACTAGACCAGGGTAATTAATCCTTGCAAGAAGAGATCTCCTTGTCCATGCACAGAATGAAAGCAAATGCAAGTGAAATATCCAGAAACCCCAAAATCAAATTAGGACTGTTATGTGCAAGGAAAAAGGATGATCAGAGGAGTGAGTGGGAACTAAAGCTTAAGACCTAAGAATTCTGAAGTTTTTTATTGATGTGACAATATCTCTGTTTGAAGAGAAATAAAGTTAATGAAATTTACATGATGATAAACTTCCAAGCTTCCACAGATTTTTCATAAACAAAAAACATTCATGAATCAGTGAACCACAGCAAGAGTAAGGCCCTACCAGTTTTGCAGACTGATTTACACTTGGAGAAGGGGAAAGGGAGGGCACTTTGATTCAAGTCATATAGGCTAGGATGAACTCAGCTGCCAAATTCTGTCTTCTGCTCACTTTGTAAGCTCAGGCATTTGCATTTGGATGGGCATTTAAATAGATTGTGGTAGCTTTACATGAAGCCAAACCATCAAAAGTTGGGTAATAAATGAAGGCTGGAAATAGAAAATCAAAATAATGCTGGTTTTGTTACAAAATCAAGGGCAGACTCAACAAATCCAAGAAGTATTTTCAATTGTTTGAAAACCTGAAGGTGAAACAGTGTCCCAAATTCAAGGCATAATTTAGAGCTTTATAATGTTACCTGGAAAAATTATGTTCATCAGATGAGATTAGGATGTATGTCTGCAATTCCCAGACTCTCAAGTTAGATCTGAGGCTAAACTGGAGCTTCATCAGTGGTGGAGGCAGCAACAGCTGAAGGAACAGGCTGTGGCTCTTCTGGTGGGTTGTGAAGTTTTGTTCCTGAAACACTAAATTCCATCATGGGGTCTTTCATCTCCACCACAGGTGCAAAACACCAGTAATGCTAATTCCAGCAATCCAGATCCTATTTCATATGCAGAAATTAACCCAAAGGCATGTAATAGAAATGCATACATCATCCCATTCAATTATTCAGCAGTTTTGCAGACACACCGGAAAAAAACTAGCTTTCAATATAAAAATTGTCTATGAAAGAGTCTAACTTGGATTTGTCTCCATGGATCATAATTCCACATGTGCTTCTGGATCTGTAGAAGAGGAGAGAAAAATGAGCACTCAGTCTGAGCTGCCTCAATTGGCAGATTGGTTTGAAAATCAGTTTGAAAATCCCAAGACTTGTTCTTTGCAAGGTACCAGTGCCTGAAGAACAATTCTCACCCACAGTGTGTAGCAGCACTTCCTTTTAGGGTAAAGATAAGGCCAAGCTCATAAAATTGCAGGAACACTGAGGGTCTTTTACAGAACTGCAACAAGGTTTTTCTCTGGCTTTCAGAATTAGGTTAAATTACACCAGACTTGCTCAGCAAGGTTCTTCCATCCCATTACACTCCCTGATGATTTCACTCAGCCCTCATTCAGCCCTGGGCCTGGTGCAAGCTCACAGTGAGGGAGGACACAGCACAAGACCAACAGGCACAGAGAAGGTCACAGAAGTACAAAAACAAAGATTACCGTGTCTGTGTTGTCCTGGCATCTTAGCTGGTGTTCCCATTTCTTTTTCCTTCTGGAAATTACTCTGGAGGAGTTTGATTTCTTGATCATAGTCCTGCCATTCTGGAACTATCCTCATGGCTGCCTGCAGCTTGGGCTCTTTGGTCATTGGGTTGTTACACTGCAAACAGAACAGATGGGCTACAAAAGGTTTCTGGACTCAACAGAGGTGTGCTTCCCTCTGCAGGGAGCAATCTGCTGGTGGTGGACAGCACGTGCCTGTCCCTCAGCTAGAAAACAGTGCAAAGCCTCTTTCCAAATTCATAACAATGCCACTGCTCCAGTTAAGAGACTTACAGAAGCTAATGGAAAGAACTCAACGGCTGTAAACGTGCAAGTACCGACAAAGGCTGAGGGAGGCCTCTAAAACTGGTTGCTGTATTTTAATGTGATGTAAGAGTGAGGGAATGATCCTGCACTCACCAGATCAATGGTTTTTGCTCTCTTCTTGGAGGAATCATCACACCATGTTTCACACCACAGCCACTCCTGGGGGAGGGACTTAATTGGCACTTGGTGGATCATGTTGTTTGGCAAATCCTGTTGTGCAGAATAAAAGTTAGTAGCTGTTTCCACAGGGTGCAGGATGGGAGGAGCAACCCTCCTCCCAAACCAACAGTATTGTGAAGGTTAACTTTTGTAAGAGTTTTCTTTTTTCCCAATGCAAACATAAAGTGATGAATCAACACTTCATCCCATTCCAAACAAAGTCCTCTGGAAAAATCCCAAGTACCAGCCTGACACCACAGCCCAGTAAAACAAAACAAACACAATAAAACCCACCTGATCAAGGTTGGACAGACTGTTTGGATCCTGACTCAGACCCTGATACTGTCCTCTGAGTCGATCTCCAGCTGCTATCTTTCTGAACTTCTTCAGATCCACAACATACAGAGCACTACATGGAGACGATGCAATTAGTAATGACATTTCACTGCAGCCCCACTAGACCCCTGAGACACAATACCCTAAAACAATCTCAGGGTGGCAGCACATCAGGTGATCTATTCCAAGGCAGGAAAGCAGTTCTAACAAGGCCATGGCACGCAAAAAAAAAGAATTTTCAACAAATCTCTCTTAGCTTTGCTGTCATGCAGTCCCTGTTCCAACATTTGTTATTAACCAAGGAAGATGTCTGTTAGTTAACACTTCAGTTCTTCATCTGTAAAAGCTGTAGCTTACTGAAAATAACTGCAGTGTCCCCAGTGCTTCCAAGGGACCACAGGCCACGGAACCTTAAAGAGGCAACAGGAAGCAAGAAGTGGTTCATGCAGCACTTCATACCTCAGCTAGTTTTCTGCTAAGTCTAAGTAGCAACAAAAACTCTACCCTTCTATTTAAAAAAAAAAAAAGCAACAAAAACAAAAACAAACAACCAAACAACAGAATAGAATTCTTCAGTACCTGATGTGGTATTTTCTCCCAGCTAAATGACTTGCCCAGTATCCTGATTTCCAGAACCTGTAGCCATCCATTTCCCTTCGGCTGTCACAGAATGGAGTATATCCATAAGGAGCACCATCTAGATTAAAATCCCTCAATTCTTTCAGATCTGTGCGCACAATCTGAAGGGAAAGCACATTTTATTTTGATTTCTAGGGGCCTGCCATGGGTAATTTGCAAATGCTGTACAGGATTTAATTCAAGCTGAGCAAACAGATAAAGGAAGAATTACCTGCTGTACGTGGCAGTCTTTTGCATTATGTGTATGTTGTACAAAAATACAGCACACATGGTGTTGTCTCCCCTGCCCTTAGAGGTGGAGCAAATAAAATACAGCTTCAAATAAGCTGATGGGGCTTGGTTTTACAGCTGAAGTACAAAACTGTTTCTTAATAAGCAGCAAGAATTCTCACTATACATTAACTCTATCATGATCCTTCGTATCCCTTCCTCTTCAGTTCTTCAGTGTTTGTAGATCCTTCAGGGGTGAAAGCTTTTTAATGTCTCTTTGACACAGATGTGGCACTAGCACTGCTTTAAAAATACCACTCTAATGGGAAACAATGCCTTAATATCTCTCACAAGCAGAGAAACAAACTATCTAAAATGACAGCTGGGTAGCTGGAAATCTCTCCTAACTGATCCTCCAGCTTAAGTTTAACCTGGCATGGCATCACACTGTACACGTGCCAAAACCCCCAAGGCAGTTTACACTCACTTGTTGAGAATCTGTACTTCTCATTTCACATGAATTTTTGAGAGTAGTTTTGGCAGTTCTCACTGTGCACATTTCCTGTGAAGGAGTGGGCAAACACAAAGCCTTCCAGTCCCTGTGCACAAGGGATTTGCCTTCTCCTCCTCTGAAGGGCACTCAGGTGTGCCAGGCTAAAAGCAGGGTGCTGGGAGGGCAGAGTGGTTAGGAAAATACTGTCTGTGGTAAGTGACCTGCAGGCTGGGAGAACAGACTGAACTGGAAAAAAGGAAAGGTGAAAGGAGAATCTATTTGGCAGACTAGCTGGAATCACAGTGAGTGAATGAGGAACCAGATAACAGTAAAAGACAGGCCAACAAAACCAATCTTGTGGAAACAGGCACAAAACCCAGCCCTCAGTGAAGCATGCAATTATTACAGAATCAACCTCCAGTCATGCCTATGAAAGGCTCAAACCTGCAACCCTTCCAACAATACTGAAATTGTATTAGAGAACTTCTTATTAAAAAAAGAAAAAAAGAAAAAAGAAAGAAAAACCAAAAGATCAAATAACTCCAGCCTCTGTGTTACCTGATCAGCATCCACAAACAGGATTTTATCAACAGCTAATGGGAAGAGCACATCTAGAAAGAGGATCTTGTAACCCCAGATGATGCGCTGTTTCTCTGTTTGCTGGTGCAGCCAGCGTGGCCACTTATACTGGACAAGCTCATACTGGAAATTGTACTTCTTGGCCATGTATGGGATGAACTCCTGCAGAGGGAGGGGAAAAAAGCAGCTTATCTCAGTTCTTTGTTCCTCTGCAGGAAAAAGAAAAGCATATTACAAGAGACAGACTTCAGTTGAAGGCACAGAACATCAGAAAATGAAACACCACAAAGAAAATCAGTTTCATTGTTAATTCACACAAAACACTGAGCCCAAAGCTGAACAATCAATACAAATTGTAAAGCCAACGATCCTGAGACAAGTAAATATTCCAGCATTTTTGTCCACACAGTTCCTTAAGAGCCATTTTATAGTGATCCACAGATGAGTTTCAAAGAATGCATTACTCAAATCATAAAAATTCACAGGTGGGACAATTATTTAGGGGTGTACAAAGTAAGTGGAAGCACATAAAATAAGAGAAGAGCATTGGGAGAATTTTTTTTTACTAGAACAGCTTGGCTCACTGTCACATCAGCTGACATTCTCATCTGTGAGGCTTTCTCCAGCTTTGGGTGAGCACACTTTTAGCCAAGTGATGCATCTGCAGCATTGGGAAGGGAGGGGGAAGTAGCTTGTGGCACCTTTCCCCCCCCCCCCCAAATAAATTTCTAATTAGTAACAAACCTTGAATGTAGGTGATAAGTAGTTCTTCAGAAACCAAAACTTTAATGGAGTCTTGGTGTGTTTCAGCACAGACAACATCATTATGCTATCAAAAGAAAAGAAAAAAAAAAAAAGCAGTTACAGGAACAAGTGGCACCCACAAAGGATGAGCTGTGTAATAGATTACAAATTGCTGGGCTACATGATTAAACTATTTGCAGTTAGGTGTCAGGCAACTGAACTTCATGCATAAAGACAAATGGGTAGCTTCAGCCTGTTGTAAATTGCTTAATTTTATCTACAAAACTACTAAATCCCCACCATCTCTGTATTTTAACTAGGCAGAGAATATACAACCTGTTGGCTTTCACAATCCTTTGAGAACTACAGAAGCTCAGATTCTTTCCAAAGCAACTGTGACTTATTCTGTAACTTCTTAACAATACTTTGGTTATAATGTAGTGAGAAAATTTAGGACAGCAACACCCCATCTATTAAACTATTTTTAACTCATGAATGCTATGCAGACAAAAGTTCCTATGACACAGTAGATGCAGATTATAGTGGGCTTCTGAAGCATTGAAAATGTAGGGTTTTATACTCTTGCAAATTGTAACCTTTTTTCTTGTGCAAGGACACTACCATTTGGCACCCTGGGATTCTAAATTCACAACTAACCGTAGGAATCTCTCATACAGGTGTCCTGAAGCCACAGAGAATATATTCAGTACATCATCTTTATCCTGTTTCACATCTTCATTCTTTTGTCCTCCTGTGAATCCCCTGAAAGGAAAAACATGGTTCTGTGAAGAAAGGCTACAAATACAGAATTTTTTACTTTAATACAGTTGGTCTGTGGGCTTTTGGTGTCATTCCCTGCTGCCCAGGGCATCTTCCCCAAGGCAGAGTGCTGTGCACATGGACAGGGAAGGTGCAGGAGCTCAGACATGAACAGCTTTTGATTGAGAGAGCACTGGCTGAGGTGCAGCTCCTGGGAAGGAACAGTATTTTCAGGCTGGGAAGGGAAGGTAAAAGGAGGTGCAAAGCAAGAGCCCAGATCTCTAGAAACAGAGGAGTCCAGTGAATGACAGCCCTGAATTCAAGCAATTTTAATAGATAGCTGTGGACTTTCACAAAGATCATGTTATTGCCAAACAGTTTTCCAGTTTCAAGAAACTTGCAGGTTATCATTGAATTAGTTTTACCATTTGAGAGATTCCCAAAATCCAGATTCATTCTCATTGGTGCCATCACTTAGCAGATCTTCATTCATCATATCAAACTTTTTCTGAACCTGTGAAGCATAACACAGCTTTAGTGAGTTGGAACAACATACTGAGCAAATATTGTCAGGAGTGTTAGCCTAACACTGGTTCTGTTTTTACCTACTTGAATTACAGCCCATGAGCTGACAGGTAACCTAAGCTGTCTGGGAAAACAGCTCAGTAGTGAAGTGGCTTTTTCCAAACAGATTCCAAAGGAGCTTTTAGACACCAAAGGTATGTTAGTCTGGATGGTTAAAATGCTTTTCTATGAGATATTTAGTGAACAACCTTGATGATGGAGACTGGCAAAGAAAAATCTTCAAAGAAACCAACACCCCCACACACACCCCTCAAAAAACCAAAAAAATCAACATACAAATTCCACCAGTCTCTAAGTGGTATAATTGGCCACTGAGACTCCAAAGCACACAGACACGACAGTGAATGGGGAGAACATCCCAAAATTAGTCCAGCACAAGTAAATTGTGTCAGATGTGAACTGGCTCTGTTATAGCCATGACTTATCTATCAGTCATTCTCCTTAAACTTCTCAGCTATGGCATTGCCTAAGAGACAGCAAATTAGCAATTTACCATTGTATGATGTTTTTCAGAGTGACAAAAAATGTATTTCCAAATGAATACAATTTATCTGTGACAGATAAAATGCTGGCTCAATGGGCATACTGACTGTTTATTACTAGACATATATAGGGCATACAAAACTGCTTTTTCTTGAAGTTACAAGCAGTCAGGAAAATGTGAGTATTCTTGTATCTCAGGGACCTATACAAGGAACAGGACTTACATGTCCTTCTCTTCTGTACTAAAACCCCAAATCAAATCTACAGATGATGCTCTCTGCTCCTGATACTGTGAGGTGAGCTTTGTGCAGACTGCCTCAAGTGTATGCTCTTGGGAAGGGAGGTTTAGGCCTTAACCCAAGTTTCTCCCCCACTGTTGGTTAAACAAACTTCTTTAAGAGCACCTCTGGTTTTTAAACTCACCTTCACTTTAATGATTTTGCTCTTGAAGTTATTGAGAACAACAATAACTTCACTAGCTTCAGGCGGAGAGTCTGTGCCATCGTGGCTGAAAATAGAGCAAGATACTGACTTTTACTGCAAAACAGAAATAAGTTCTTTATTTCTTCTTCCCTTTTTTATACATGTATTAAACCTCAGCACTGAAAAACAGGTCTGAGACATGACAAAGAAACAAGTACATCTATTTGAACACACTTAGTGGAGTTTTTAATTCATTAATTTCACCTTGCATAACTTATGTTTAGTAAGAAATGTAATTTGCTGATCAGGTCACCACACTTTGGCAAGGGAACAATTAGATCCACATATTCCAATGCCTATCTACTTCAGAAGTTTTACAGGAAAAAGACTGAAGTATTTCTTATCTTGACCTACCTGTAGATCCTGTAAATATCTTCAGATCTGCCTTTTCTCAGTCTTAGAGTCCATGCACCAGGATTGGCTTTTAACTGGAAGTATCCCTGTAAAGTGAAAAGAACATTTGGCAGTTTCCAGACAATGCAAATGCAGAAAAATCAGCATTAAAGTTATGTGTTTTGACTCACTGTTTTATATCTAAAATGTTATTTGCAAGCCCATTGAGTAACATAACCTTAAGGCTTGAAACCCAGAGAACAGGAGAAAGCCCCAGAAATTATTTCATTCAAAATTGTTGGGCTGTCCCTAAGAGATAGAAGATTGAAAAAGTCTGGCATTATTTGTTAGATCAAGGTCTTCATTGTCCTGATGGGAACAGTGCAAACCCAAAGTCTTTTTCTGCAAAAGGTTGCCTTCATGAAGAAGTGAGGGAACTTCAAAACACTAATTTGTAATTATACAACAAAATCTGAAGGAATTCTGAAGCTCTACAGAGTGGTAGTTCATCTACAGCAGAAGCAGTAACATACTTTACACTTTACAAGATATCTCTTTTACAGAACTCAAAAAATTACGATGTAAAATTCAAATACTGTGTTCAACTCTTTTCAAGCTTCAGATTCCAGATCTGAGTATTCTCCTCTGTGATTTAGATTATTACACCTATATAAGATACATGCAACTGTAAAGATGCTTTAGTGTCCCATTCAGTTTTGTACTGTGCCTTCAAATGCTTGCAGTTCCTATGTGAGGCAGGTTGCTTTAAAAAAAAAATTAAAGGATGTATTTTTATTTTTAAATTTTTATTTTTTAAAAAAATTTATTTTTATTTTATTTTAATTTTTTATTTTTAAATTTTATTTTAATTTTTTGTCTAGCTAATTAGAAAAAGGACACTTCTGAGTTTTACTCCCCAACATAAACACACCATGTGATCACATGTAAAATAAGGGACATCCTTCTTTCTACAGTAAGAAGTACTACAACATTCTAAGATATACGCTGGCTAAGAAAAGGCACAAATTGAAAATTAGTAAGAATTCTAAAATAAATATTTAGCACCAGTAAATATTTTTCCTTGGTTTTAATTCATTTAAACAAATGTAATACCTTTAAAAATTTCAAAGATTAAAGAAAAAAAACAACAAAACAACAACTCAAGAGGCGGTTTTCTTCAGTTTTTCACTAACATTACATATCAAGAAAACATTGCAGTAGCTGACTTACTCTGCTATAATTTCAGTCCCTCTCCTGGCCCAGTGTGGACACTGAGAACAGACATATCCCTTATGCAGTGACATTACAAAAACAGCTGCAGGGAGCAACCATACACTTGGATTTCCAGCACCTTTCCTCGACTAAATAAGTAAATCCTATTCTTTCAACCTTCCTTTATTTTCTACAATGTCACTATTCTTGCTGACTCTCTCCATTTATGCCACAGATCTCCTGAAGAAATGGGTCCCAAAAATGAGGCAGCCTGAGGCTCACAGCATGAGAGTGGATGGCCTAAGTTGGACCCTGTCTCAGGAAAACAACTGAGCTTCCCTGCAAAAGGGCTGCTTAAGAATACTGGCAGCATTTAAAGATATTCCAGAATATCTCAGCCAGCTGAAGGGAAAGGAGCACATCTTGAAAGGGGTGAGAGAGAATGTGAGGCTTCAGACATCAGTGTGAGGAGTGATGCGGTTCTGATGCATTTGCAAACAGCCGTGGAGTGCAAGTTACAAAGCCACAGCCCCATGCTAGAAAACCCTCAGTGGCTGATGGCAATGGCTGTGCTGACTGGATGAGCAGCAGCTGCCTGCTGCCAGTTCCAGCAGAACACTTACCAGGTTGGCCATGACAATGGTGTCAACGATGACGGGGCTGGCTGAAGTGCCCAGTGTGAACTGGAGGCCCCGGGGTGGCTGCCCAGTTGTAATGTCATAGCAGTGTCCCTCCAGCAGCAGGTACTCCAGCTCATACTCTGCAGCTACAACACTGTCCACCTGAAAGGATAGGATACTGCTGACTGCAGCACTAGCTCTAAAGTGACAGCGTTTAGTCATTCAGTTACTCTCTAGAACAGTCATAGTAATTAAAAACAAATTTTACCTGAGCAGTTTTTTTATTAGACAAATACCTATAAAACTCCAAAGAGCTCAGCTCCTTCAAGTGACAAACCTCACACAAATGTTGTTAAGAGTGGCCCAGACCAAAAGAATTTGAATCTCAGCATATGCTAGGACAAGAAAAGAGGAGGATTGTTGCTCTATTCCACAATTAATTTTTTTTTGTAATATTTACTGGAGAATGGAGTTGGTATCTCATTAAAAGTATATGATGGGATCCAGAACTTTGCCTGTAAATCTGTTTAATGCTGGTCTCACCCAGTATTAGCCATCTGAAATAAACATTTTATTTGGCTCTGCATTACTCTTACAGTATTCTGTCAGGAAACACTCATTCCTTTTTTTCTGCACTGAACAAAGATGCCAAGGAAAGAGAAAAAAAACCAAAACCACAACCCCAAAAGACTTGGGTCCCTACCAGGCCAAATTCAGATGTAGCCTGAGGACAGTACATAAGGAGAATGTTAGTCTAATCCCACAAAGCATCTCCTCTCATTGCACATCCAAAATGACAGTTTAATTGCTACAGCACCAACAGACTGCACACTGGGAACTGGAAATGGTGCACCTGCAAAAGTAAAGCTGCTGTTTATTTGGAAGCTCAGGAATGCACTTTGAATGCCTGAAGCATTTAATCCCCCTCTCTCTCAGGCTTTCAATTAATCTAAGGGGCAGGCATAGAAATCAGAGGCTTGAAATGTAATATCAATTCATTTATGGCTTTACAGCTAGGTTAAGAGACGAAAAGCAAGAAACTCTAAACTAAAACCCAAACCATAAAACACACACCCAATTTCCTAGATTTCAGAAAAACTAGTACAGAATTGGCAATACAAGATACAGCACAATCCCATATCATATTCCCAAACAATATCAGAGAGATGCAGTAGGAAGAGGGGGCTAATAATATAGTGATCAGTGAGAAGGGGACCCACATTTGTGATGCCCACAAGGCAGTAAAGACTGTCACTTTTCCAGAGGCCTGTTTGTCAAGGCTTTGACAGTCTCATTACACATACATGTGTAATACCTTTACAGTAAGGTAAATAAATAAGGGTTTTTCCCTGTTTCTCCCTCTGTATGTGGAGCAGCACTGCCCAGATCCACAGTCCAACAATCTAACTCAAGGTCTGCTGAAGCTACAGCAGCTGAGCGGACTTCTGCTGCATGGTTTTACCTCTGCATTGATACTGCACATCCTTCTGTGGACCACAGGAGGGTTTGACAGTTAACAAGAACTGTGAAAATAAACAGGTAGCTCAGAGCAGCTTGGTGGCTTCTAGGAGCAAGGGAAAGGATCTGCTTCAAGGTAGTCTGAACCTCTGGGTCAGGCATCCATCAGTAACTGAGAACAGCAATCTTGCTGTTGGGGAGCTTGTGCTTCCCCTCCTAGAAAACATTTCAAGGTCTGCAAATGCAGTAAGATCCACAGCTCTGTGTTTATTGGCATTTTAAAATTCTGCATTTCTTTCCCATAAAAAAAACAAGCCCTGGAACATGAGGGCTTCTCTTACCTCCTCTAAGAAGATATTGTCAAGGTCATACGGGGTTCTAACAGACTCCACCATCCAACTCTCAGGAGTATTTAAATTCAGAGTGAACAGTGGAGACTGGGGCATATCTATAAACTTGGCAATTGGTCCTGGAGCAAAGGTATTCTCTGCTGTGAAAGAAATCTCTGGCTCCAAAACATAGCGGTAAAAGCTGAAATTTCAGAAAGAAAATGTCAGAACACCTGAATACCAGCCAAAATTTGCTAATATTTCACTCTCTTTGAATTTGCAGATGGCATCAGCTTTCCCTGACCTCTAATGTCTCCAAGCCTTTGTCCAAAGCAATGCAGGTTGTGTTAACCTTAGCAGAGATCACAATTTCTATCTTGAAGGCCCAAAACAGACTATGCAAGGCTAAACCATTAATACTAGTATGTTATTTAATTTTATATAAATACAAAACAAAACAAAAAAAAAATTAAAAGCACCCAGCTTGTAAAACAGAATTACATAATGTCATCCACGAATTCCCAGATTCTCTGTGGAAATGATGCTATTGTATAAATAAGCTCAAAGCAGTTATTGAGACTTCGTATGGGACAGCTGAGCATGCTTCTGTGCCTGCACATTCCAACAGGTTTCCCTCTCTCTCTGTGCCCCCCCCCGTATCATGGAACTGCTTACCTTTTCAGTGGCATGTCAGAAAGCTTAGACTGGCAATTCATAAATACTCTCAGGTTCATATTTATCAATTGGTTCAAAACCTAAAGTAATGAGAAAGAGACATCCCTTAAAATGTTAATGAGGAGAGCACAGTGGTCAGTCACACTGTTTAACTGACAGGACCTCAGGGTAGATATCATCTCTCATTCCCAATCCTCCCTCCTTGTCATCTGCTTTACCACCACCACCCCCTCTTTTTTAATTGGTGGTTTGAAGCACAGTTACCTGCTCCTCATATTTCAGGCATTCTTTCTGGCATGCTGAGACCTTCCTCAAGAACAGAGTCACTGTGAACTAAGCTGTTAGAATAGCGATACCAAAAACTCTCTGGACAATACCTGAGCATGATCTTGTTAGTGTGCAGTGCAGCCTTATTAGTATTTCCACTGATAAATGCATTGTGAAACTCAGGCACACTATGAGAAAGCCACCAGTCAGCACACAGTCAGAAAGGAAGCAAACATTCCAAAACGATGGAATTTGAAGTTGCTCACAACCCTGCCTACGTACCAAAAGTAATGGAGCAAGTCTTTGAGCATCTCTGGTCACGGGATCAACAACAGCCACAACATCAAAGTATGTCTCCCCCTCTTTTGGTCTCAGTTTAACTGCACTAAACAGAAGAAAATACAATTTTAATGTACCAAACACTTGAAGTAAATACTTGAAATGCATTACAACCCACTGCTATCCATCTCATCCTGAACTGAAATTACTTCCTAAATGCTGTGCATTCAGAAGCTAAATAGAGAAAAAAATAAGAATACATATAATATTTATAGAGAAAGGTAGAGAGATGAAATTAATTTCTGGAATCTTCCTGAAAACTGTTGGGGACTTTCCTACTGCTACTTAGATTTTTATTTTTTTAAATTAAATACAGCCCAGAACAATGGGAAAGTTAAAAGACACAGATAAGCATTATTCAGTAATTCTATACCTGTATCGTTCTTCAAAAAAATGATACTCAATCCTTGCCTCTCCTTTTGGCTGGGCAGAAAGAAGAGCATCCACTTTCATTACCAAGTCACTTGCCCTGAAAAGAAGGAAAAGAAAAAGGCTTGCAGATATACAAAAAATGCCTGTACTTAACCACATTTCTGTCAGGCAGCAGCAAAAGAGAAGGCAAACAGAATCCAGATACCCAAACACTTCTACTACCTCTCTACACAGGCTCTGAAGACTTAAACATATTTAAAGGTTAATCCAACAGTAATTTAAACTGGTTGCAGCCTTATTACTGAGTATACCAAAGGACTTAACTCTAACAAATATAGAACAGCTGTATTTTAGGGGTCAACCATGTTACAGGAACTGCATTCCTGATCTTCACCAACCACTCAGACCTGAAAGCCATTCAGATCAAACCCTGGTTTCAGTGCTCTTCCCATTTTACACTGCAACTCTGAACACTAGGAAGCAATCCTGTAAGTGGAGACACTTTTGAGAGGGGTCCTATCATATAAAAGAGAATTACATTTGAGCACAAGCACTTCTTCCTTTTTAGTATTTCCATAAATTTTCAGTCTAGTATTTTAAGAATATATTCAATCTTAAGGGTGTAAAACCTCTCGAAAGTTCAATGAAAATTGATTTGTACATCACACCTTTGCCAAGAAGCAAAACTGTAACCTACAGGTCTGTCAGCTTTTCCTGAATTAACTGTCTCAGAGATTTATAGCTGTTTAAATTGTTCCTACCAAACTCACAAGCTTGGTGAACTCCACTAAGTTCTACAGATTTTTCCAATGCAGCAGATAATTTCAGACGCTTTTGAAAAACCTTGGCATCATACAAATAAACAAAAAGAAACCCCAAACTCATTGCTCTGTCCAGAACTAGCCTACGTTTAAACTATGCCCTCTTCTACCACCCCAACACCCTAAGGATGAAGAAGTGCTTGGAATATTGTTAAAACCTGTTCTGCTGGGATCCAGAATCACACACCATTTCTGCAGAACAGACCTCATGTTTAACTTACTTCACCAGCCCTTAACAGTCAAGCAGCATCACAGAAAAATGTGATGGAAAGTATGGTAGAAACTATTTCCACAGCTATGTACTCCAACACAAGTACACACCTACAGGGGACTCCTGTTCTTCTGAACTTCACCATGATCTGCTTTTGAGTAGTTCACCTCTGTTTTGTGCAGTAACTGTCCAGAACTGTGACTTCCCATTCCTTATCTGTCCCTTTTCCTAGTGTTTCTCTGGGAAGTTAAAAGCAGTTTACAGGATTCCCATAGTAATGACAGGGAAATGCATTACTAAAATAATTTTTATGTTGATAGGCTAAGCAGCACTTAAATGTATTGCAAATCAGATTCAGAAAGTCATATTACCAAGGGTCCCAACACTTCTCTGTAAGCCTCCTTATGTTTACTTACAGATCTTCTTCAAATCCCAACTGCTGAATCTGAGATTTGATTTTCTGTCCCGATGTCTTTAGTATGATATTTTCAAGGAGATGAAAATCATCCTGATTGAACATCTCTCCATCTTCTAATGGACCAATAATCTACAAAAAAAATTTTTTTTAAAAAAGCAGAATCCGCATTATTAGGTAAAGGCTACACTGAAACAAAATTCAAAGAGGTATTAAATAAGTACACCAGCCCAGTCTCAGTGGAAGCCAATTGTTTGGGCTGGTACTAATGTCAGTGGCAGTAGAGTTTAACGGGTAAATCCAGGTATTTAGAGCCAAGAGTCCCAGGCTAAGGTACAAAATACACACTTAAAATTTTCACTCATCATTTACCTCATCTCAGATAAACTGTAATAAAAACAGATGGTAGAAGAGACCTAGGCACCTCGGTCAGGGCAAAATACAGTAGCATTTTGCTTAGTAAACTGAAGCAGCATAATCTTGAAAATTTATCATCCCCTTCTACCCCTGGACTCAATTCACTGCCAGCATGAAAGCAACTTTGTTATTGAGAGACCTGAATTTGTACCAAATGCCAACAACTAACTGCACACAGTGAAAAGAAAAGGTCACACAGGTGTGAATAAATCAAACTGGAAGCAGTCCTAAAGACTGCTGAGACCTAAAAAAGGCTGACACTTCTGTGTCTGATCCCCAGACTGCTGCTTTCTCATGTGTAAAATGTCTCTTTCACTGTCTGCTGATCATCTCACCCGTCCATTGCTGATCACAGCCCTCTGCCCCTTCTTCAGCTTTAGAACATCTCTGCAATAAATAGCATGGGACAGAACAAAATCCACTTTGGGAGATTCAAAGGCTTCTTTGAAAATATTGGTATCCATACCCTAAAAGAAAAGAATATTTGACATTGGAATAGGAAGAAAACTAGACCTCTGCAAGCTTTTTAAAAGACACCTCTTTGTTTCCATTCAAGAATAGCTTCATACCCTGCTAAAATTGATCCTTGGCCCCCTTTTCTTTGTGATCTTAAACTTAGTTCTTGCTTGTCACCATCAAACACTATCCCAGCTTCTGCTGTGAAGGGCAACAGCTACATAGACCAGTTCCAATCTTCCTGCCAAACTTTTAAAATCTGCTTTGAGAAATGCACTGGTATTTCTTTCCCAGCTTTTAAAAAATATTATTCTCTTAACCACCCAAGAAACAGCTGACTCACTTAAATAAATCCCTACATCCATTTCCTTTTGCCTTTTCCAAGTTACATAGCTTTGATGTGTATGAGGATTTACCTGATGTTTAGATGGATTGTTATATTTAGGTAAGCCCTTCGGAGATTTAAAAAAAAAACCAAACAAACTAGCAAACCCAACTAATTTTTTTGTGATAATTTTAAGGCAATAAGCTTTGATATGTTACTTTTCTCTGTTACTGCACCTTCTGCATATACTACACTAAAAAATTAATTTGAGGAACAAGAAAAGCACCCTCCCCATGAAAACACCAACAGATATGCCTACCCCAACAGCAAATTCCAAGATGTCAGCTCCTGCCTCCAGTGCCTTCACAGTTTCTTCTTTTGCCATCTTGGTGATGAAGTTCTTGGCATTATTTGAGGTTTGTGTCTGCAAAGCTGCCCATATGGCTTTAGCTACAATGGTATTCTGGCTGTTGGGCTCTTCACTAGGATTATTAATCATGCTAATTCGGACGTTATTGCTGGATTTCTGTGTTTAACAAAACAGGTAATGGGAAAGTTTAAAATTTCACTTATAATAAATATATAATAAGCACTACAGCAAAAGCTTTGTGTTTCTTAACCAGAATACCAGATTCCAAATTGGGTAAATAACAGCACAAGATTAAAATGATGAATTAACTAACTTAACATCAAACATTGAGCTTATGTATAGGCACCACTGAGACAGCAATCTTCCAGATAACCCTGCACTACCTATGAAATCCAGGACCATGGCCACCACTCAGCCTGGCAAACCAGTGATTTAGCTGTAAACTGTGTATTTTTATGTTATCCTCCCAGAACCAATAGGACAGGGCAGAGAGCAATGCTTATGTTTATCTCCAAATCAAAGCACAGATATTTCAGTTTAACACCACTGGTTTAAAAGAACATTTATTGTATTCTGTCCTAGCTTAAGAACAGCAATGTTCCAGTCCCTACAAAAGAGATGAGGCTGGAAATTAGAGACCCTGCAGGAAGAGACAGTCTCTCCAGGTCATACTACAGGAAGATGCACAACTTGTGCTTTACAAGCCTCTATCAAGAGCTTTGTTAGCACTGCTAACCCCTCCCAATGAAAATGTTACCTACCTGATGTTTAATGGCATCGTACAACAATTGCCTTCCTGAAGGTTTATCAAAATCACCAACAATCCAAAAAGTAACTGGTCTAACAAAGGAATCATCTGCAATTATTACAAAGAAAGAAAGAAAAAAAAAAAAAAAAAAAAAGAGAAATTTGAGGGTGAAGGGAAGAAACGCTTCATTTTTTCCTCATTTGGAGGTAAACTATGATGCACATGCAAAGATTCAAAAACAGTAAAATTCCACAGAAAAGCAATGGATGAACCTAAGCTACGAAGCCTGGCGAGACAAAATTAATAGCATTGGTACATTAGTCTTTATTAGGTCATTCAGAAAACCCATGTGGGACAGCATGCATTGCTCTTCCTAAGCTGGATTCTTTTAGTATTTTTGTTTGTTTGCTCCATTCTCAATTACAAATTATAAAGAAACATCAATCAACATCATGATCAAACATCATCAATAACTTGCAGATTCCAGTTGAGGCTGGAACCCAGCAGCCATATCACTTCTTTGTATTGAAGCTGTTAGTTTACAAAATCAGTTTTGTATAAAGACAAAAGTGCTGGAGCAAACATGCATTTCAATTTCAGCTTCCTTCACTGCCTGCTGGTTCTAAAGCCAGTGTTATAAAGGAACCAGAAAATTCCAAGAACAATATAAGAAATGCCAAAGCATGAGTTACCATAGATCTCCTTGGAAGACATTCCTGGTCAAAGAGCAGAAAGGAAAGGGGAAAAGGAGAAACACATTAATAACTTGCTGGTAATCCCAATGTGTATCAAGAAGCTGCAGCACTGTACTGGGCACAACTGAATCACTACAGTTCAGATCCAACAGCAACAAATGTGTGCTAATTTTATTGCAATAAGCTTAGACTTTTTCTTCCCCTCAAATAGATGGATGCTTGATTTTCATGCTACAGCATTAGTTATACTATATATTAGCAGTTTCATACCATAGGGTGAGGACATCATTCTGAAGACTGTTTACAAACACTGCCATGCCATTGTGCTGTTATCTTCCCTCTTTAGAAACCAGCATGGCAGTGCTGTATCGGTGCTGGTGCTGAGCCAGCAACACACAGAACTTCTCTATTACTTCAGAAAATAAATGTGGTACAGCATTACTGTAATCAGATAGTAGTTACTAAATATCTTAAGTGGCAGAAGAGGCAGTGACCAAAAAACATCAAGGCATGGAATTGCAAATTAATGCACTTTCCAACAGGCATGCTAAGGTGTGGATTTAATTAATGCTCTACACAAGAAACTTGTTCAAGTCCAAGTGACTGAACATGAATGAAGAACAGGCACAAGACAAAAAGAGCAATGGGAACATTGCAGGTAGTGCACGTGGATGGCAGTGACTGGGGATAGGACCATGGACAGGAGACAGGAACAGGAGGATTTGGGTCAAATGACAGCAGCTTATTTTTGGAACCTAACCAGAATGGATAAAGGAAACACCTGATGAAGTCTGGTTAGACCTGATTAGGCTCTGTATTATGTCCATGCATGCATTTCCTACACTTAAGAGGTACAGCCAAGTTCTAACACTTACATATGCAACTGTGCCAATACTGCCATTGGAAAAGCAGGGCATGCACTGGAGCAATAAAAACAGCAACTGACCACGTTAGATGATGTCTTATATAATGAGCAGTTAGAATTTTCTTCTGAATCCAGGTAACTTTTAGCAATTTTGAATTATCAGAAAGAGAGCTAAAACCTCTTTTTATATTTTTCTAGCCATTTGCTTACAGTGCTGCATTTCTGGGGGTGAACTGCAGGACAGCAAGAGAAGTTTGGCTGGGACTTCACTATTCAGAAGAGGCTGGACTGGGTTTAAAGAGGGGAACATTCTTGTCCCATGCAGATGTCATGTCATGAAAATAAATCTTTAACAGACTATGCCACTACCCACAGGCCTGACAAGGCCCAGTGTGTGTGTGAAGAAATGCACATATGCTTGGAAACACACATAAAAGCAGATTTGGATTCAGAATCCACCACAGATGTTACCTTTCTTTGTTAAGTAGGTCATGCTGTTTGCAACAGCAGCTGTCTTATCTTTAGAATCCAATGTGGTAAATCGAGCAAAGTCATCCACAAAATGGTTATCTGAGGAAGAGGACAAGTATTAAATGCCAAAGCAACTATTCCATGTAAAATGAAAATAAAATCACTACTATTACCAGAACATTAAGAACACATCCCGTTTTGCTCCTTGTGATACTGCTTCTGTCTCATTTTCACTGTTAATATATAGACATAGAAATTAATTTTGCTGTCTCACAAGTTACATTAATAACTACACTGCATGTTTGATAGGCAGAAGTCAGTTGAAAGAAGTGCCCAAGTCTCACTTAGTTGACACTAGCATATGGAAATAACATACACTGGAAAATCCACTGTGTTACAATTTTTCAGGCAACTCTGAAAAGGCAGGTGTACTGCAGTCACTGTATTGGGTGTTCATTCAGCAAAGGAACATTTTGCTAAATCTGAAGTAATTCCAGAGATGACTGCAAACCCTGCTCAAAAGAAGGTCAGAACTAAGAAACAAACTGCTGCTTTATGCATTATATAATTTCTCAGCTTCATGAGTCATATTCCCCTTAAGGTCTGTATAAAAACAAACCAAATTCCCATTTTGAAAATCAGCAGACATTTCATGTTGTGCATAACATCTGCCCTGCACCAGGGCTGGGTCATCATTTCAACTGCTGTTAATGCTTTGCCACTAGAGTTTTCCACTGGAACAGCAAGTCTTCCACTCAGACATTTCAGGTTTAACACAATTAAAAGCATCCCTTACTCATTCCTGTCAGATCTAGGTACTCTCTGTCAGACCTTAGGATTCTTGAGTTAATTCTTGGAACAACATTAGGCTGGTTCATGATATACTCAACCACATCTTGGTCATTAGATAGTTCACCCTGAAGGAAAGAGAAAAGTGCATTATTTGTTATTTCACATATAAAATTGCCTTTCATAACTTGAAAATAAAAGCAAAAAGCAATCATGAAAGTTAAGTTTTCTTGTACAATATGTAGCCAGAGACTTGGAATCAGCTTTTCTAAATCTAGTTTCTCTCAAGCCACAGAAGAGCTCAGCACCCACCAGGTATACAGCTCGCTGGAAGATGCTTGTGGTTTCCAGGATTTTGTGCATTGTCACAGTTTCCAGGTCGTCAGGATCCAGCTGATCTTTTTGGAAAGGCATTCCATTGAAAAGGACAACAGGGAGAGGGCCTACACCCGTTTGCTCATAGTAAGCTCTTGCTGCCTAAAGACAGGAACAGAAGCAGCTTTAGCACATCAGCCCTTTGCCACCAAGGTTCCTAACAAGCTGTGCAATATCCACAAGTTGAAACACACCATAAGAGCCTCACCACTTCTGTCACACACAGAGAATGTATCTTTGAAACCTTCAGAGTTTCAAAGCAAAAGAAGCAACTTCACAAAACAGAAGTGCAAAATACTCCATTAAGTTAATTTTGTAAACTAATTCCAATCAGCACTTTCTGGCAGTGGCAAGAGATGCACAACAGGAAACAACTTTGCCTGTGGAAGCAAATGCAATGCAAACAGTGATAGCTGCAATGAAAGACAGGGTAGAGAATTTTATTTTTTTTTTTTTAAGAATGTGTTTCTTAAACAAATAAGAAAACAATTACTTGTGAGGCAGGAAGTTATTCTGTCAAGACAAATTTCCCTGTTTCATGTAACCACTGAAAAATGCACTGGTATTGACAGATACCCTGTTAGAAGTTAAAGTTAACTAGGTTCTGCTGGTTAGAGGTTCTGGTTGAGGCCTCTCCTCTCATACAAAAATGCCTGTCTTACTTTTATGGATTTTCATTTCCTCAAAATGTTTTTCTCTTCACTATCCTACATTGGAAGACCCACATGCATACGAGCCTGTTTTCTGTAACCCTGACTGCATTCCTGACATTTACAGATGTAGGCAGCACCATGTGTGTTACAGAGCTATTGGCAACAGCATTTTCATTTGGTTTAGAACAACAACAAATAAGAAACATCCCCCTATAAAACCTCAAATAAAATCTGCTTCATCTCATCTATAACTGGTTCAATAGTGATTTGCCCTCCTAATTTTTTCCATATAGAAAAGTATCAGACTTAAAGATATCAGATCACTTCAAGAATTATTTGCAGAAATTTGCTGGATGTCTTGCTACAGAAAAGGCATTTTGAATCCATAATCATGTCTTTATCAGGCATTTTGAATTCATAATCATATCTTTATCTCACATAGTATTCAAATACTGATTCAGAAACCCCACACTGATCCCTCCCAACGTTAAGCCTCCTGGCTTTTTCATGAACGATTCCATCACCTTGATGTTTTTTCAAACTCTACTGAAGTCTGCATTCTGTAATGAAAGCATGACTTAAAAGTCACAAGAAAGTTACCTTGGTTCTTTCCATGTAGATTTTTAAAATATATATATATTCCATTATATGTATTATGCATATTATATAAAGCTTGTGCTGAACATAAACAGTAAAGTATTTCTAGAAGTCCCCCAATGTGGTAACAAAATAGTTTCCTGGTTGGTAAGAGAACTGGATCAAGAAAATAGGTGTAATTATAATTTCAAAACTGCTGCAGCAAAAGAAGTGGGGGAAAAAAGCTCTATTTCATCAATTCTTACCTTTCTGTTTTGATCATAGGCAGAATCAATTCCCAGAATGCTGTTGACTTCCACATAAGGATACTGTTTCTCAAGAACACTAACAACATGTTCCACTTTCAGCTGATCTCCTGTTTTCACTTTGTTATATATCTGAAAGGGGAATACAAGTTTACAGCTACAACTGTAAAGCCTCTGTCGTTATCAAAGGTAAACTGACCTGTCATCTGTATTACAGTAGTAGGCATTAACAAAACTTATATTCACATTTATCAGCTACAACAACTCCTAAGCACTTGTAGCCATTTTAAATATCTTGCTATACCTTGTAGTCATTTCAGTGAGATTGGAAGAAGGTAAATATATATTTCTTTAAATAATAACTTGCATCTTTAATTAGAAAAGGTATTTGAGGAGGGAAAATAGTTCTCTGGGGTAAAAAGCCTGAAATAAATCATATCCAAGGAGCTACTTTCCCTTCAGAACTTGGGATTTGCTTATGAACAATACAACTTCACATGTAAAGCAGGTAACTCTTTCTCTTTTGAAGGCACAAGATTTTGCTTTGAACTTTAAACACACACCAAAAATAAAAATAAAAGTAACTGTCTTCAAGTAACCACCAATTTAACGTCTCAGTACGTCCCAGCTTGCCAATTTGTTCAAGCATCAAACCACAGGTGAAATTCATTTACCAGCACCTGTACTGTCCTTTGATGTGGCAAAGGTGGCAGCTGGAACCCTTCAAACCAAATTATAACACTGAAGGGATGGAGCAGTTCAGAACTCAGAGACAGAATGAGCAAAGGGACAGGATCAGAAAAACATGCTCAAGTTTTAAGTGTCACAATGAAACCTAGTCTCACTTGTTAAAGTTAGGTCAGAAGCACATTACAAGGACACTTATTCTGTGGTACCAGTATTTGAAGATACTCTGCACACTAACCAAGCCAAAGAACAATTCCCTCCGTTATCTACATATTAGCCCATTAACATAATCTTGTGTACATGGAAAATATTGAAACATTAATTTCCCTTTTAAATTAATACTTACAGACATGACGGTCTGAAAAGCGTAATTATTGTCCATTTCTTGTGCCACATAATTGTATGTCCTGAGGAGGGCAACACCAGCATCCTGAAGCCCATCAACGTCCTCCGAGTCATTCACCACAAAGACCAGTCCTATCCTGCAATCACACAAATCCCCAGGTCATCATTTTTATAAAGAACCAACTCTTCATACAACTGCTGATCATCACCTTAAACACAGGCTTTTTCTAGAATAGCCAGGGAAGATGTTGAGCAGAGCAGTCAGGAATCAAACTTAGGACATATAATCTGTAAGGAGTCCATCAGAATCTTGCTTTTCACCTCTCTCCCATCTGAAACTTCAAATTTCTTTTGGACTGTTAAAAACTGGATTCTGTTTTGCTAGTAGAGAAAGTTATATTCAAGCAATATACACATACCTCAAATACAAGGTATGGAACATTTCTGCAGTGTCCTAGCAATAAGAGTTTTACAACTGCAAAAGTCACATGAATAAAACTGATGTTAAAAAAACCCAAAAATTAAAACACAGCAATTACCTCAGTGGGATGTGGTTACTGAAGAACATTTCTGCCACATTCAGTAATTCTGCTGTAGTCTCATGAGTAGGATCTACTATCAGCACCTGTATACAAAGAGCAAGTGAAAAGTTTTCATGGCCTGGAGAGTCAAGAATGGTGCCAAGAAGTTCTCTGCTGTCCCAATCCAGAGAGAACTTGGCCATTCAGACTGCATGTAGGGCCCTTCATTCATGCAACTGTTGTCTTAGAATTTAAAAATTTCTATGTTAGGAGTATTGAACTCCAGGGAAAAAGGTAACACATCAACGCTCCCACAGCTTCAGGTGGTTCAAGTCCCTATTCTCCCCTAATCAAGAGTTATTTTTTGCACAGGGCCATTTTGCCACATGACAAGAGTTACAGTGCACAATTTGAAAACTCTTCATCAGATACAAGTAATTTACCTACAGACTAAAAGGACACCTAGGACTAAGCTGAGGGCTGTTGATCATTTGTTCAAGTTTTGGTGCATGAATGCTTTCAAACTGAAACAACTGAAGTTGTTCTTAACTCTGCTAAGAAGACTACAGCTAACAAATTAGACAGATTTCATTAACCAACTTCAGGTATTATCACAAACAAATCAAAAGGTTATTTATTAGATGATAATTTTGTCCACTGACAAAACAACACCTGACATCTAACAGATGCCACAGAACCATGCTCAGTAATCTCTGAATCTCAGCCATAACTTATTAATACAAGGAGAACAAAACCTTTTAGAAAAAGGCATCCTCACTCTCAAGCTATTTAAGTGACAGGGAATCTAGTGTGTATGTGAGGTAAGTTGCAAAAGCTGATGTTCCTGCTCTTGACAAAACAAAATGCATATTCCACCCAGTCAGATTATTACTTACAAAATTGTGGAAGTTTTTTCTGATTTGCCTGATCACACCAGGAAATGTGGGACGCAGCAGTTCCTGCACACTGGAAGGCCAGGAATTATACCGACTATCAAGTTCAAGATTGTTGATCCACTAAGAAAAAGTAAAGGCATTTAAATAATTGACAATCCTCCTGCTCTGGTCTGAGACTAAAGTATTTTCAAATCAGACACTATATTGAGAATTGTATAAGTAAGAAATGAAGCTTTTTTTTTTAAAAAAGTGCTAACTATAACCTCATTATCCTTTTTACTTCACTGCAGTTTCAGAGCTGGTTGTGAGACAAGGACAAAAGCTCCCCTGACAGCTTAAGAATGCATTGCCCAACAGCAAATCAAGTATTTCTGTCAAAAAACACACTCACTGAAATGGCAGGGCTTCTGATGTCCACAGCATAGTCAGAATCTGATGGCTGGATGTTCAGCTTCAGGACATTGTGTAAGGAAACTCCCTCAATTCCCAAGCTGTGCAGGCCTTCCATAACACGGGCTTCGTTGCGGAGCACATCAATCAAGCTGCAAGGACAAACAAAAGGGGGTTGAATTTTAACCCCACAGCAAAGAACCTGCTTTTATCCTAAGGGTTAACAGATCAAAGGTATGAACGAGTCTGCCATATCTGGGCATTAGTTCTTATTTATCACCTATTTCTTACCATCCTAAGCAACTTGAGATGACTTAAATCTATTCAATTAATAGTGTATAACTAGGAAAAACAATGTTAAATCAGGATAACTAATCCATCAGATAGATAGATAATTGAAACACATCTTGACAAAAATATAGGCTGATTTCCAGATTAAAATTTTACAGTGGTTTATCCTTTGAGAATCAAGTCTGCTGTCTTCAGAATAAATCTGTATGCTGACAGTTTGAGAAACCAAAATCCTGTAGGTCAAAAGACCTACAAAGGTGACTTCCCATTCCAATCCTCATGGGTATTCTACTTTTCACATTAGATTTTTTGTTGGAAATGCACTTCAAATAAGAAAAGAAACCATAACCTGCTTTTTACACTACTTACCAATTAAACCTAATCTAGATTATGAAGAAGGTTCAAAACTGTCTAAATAACTTTATCATTCATGCACAAGCAAGATGCACGTTTCTAAACAGGATGAAATTATTGTAAAAAATAAAACATTCCTACCTAAATATATCCTGAGTGTCTAAATCAATAAGTAGTCCATTGATGAACAGGGCAGAATCTCCTGGTTGCAATCCTAATGTTCCCTTGAAATACTGAAAAGAAGTAGGAAGCCATTAGAGGAGTGCTCTGCACAGAAAATATTGAAGAGTTCAACGTTGTTTTTTTCCAATAGGTCTTGTTTTGCAGTACCAGTTACGAATTTCGATTTAGAGGCAGGATGAACACTGAAGGAGAAACATTGTATTTGGATATTTTACAAAAATATCATCATGAAGACCCTGAGAAAAGCAAACAGAGGAGTAACAAAAGTACCACCTGAAATACCAAGAACAGGAAAGTAGCTACTGATCAGAAAAAATTTACATATTTTATTAAACAAATAAGGCTCCCAAAGAAAAGCCAAGTGTTAAATTGTATCTTTCTGTGGATAATTACACAGTAAACTCTAACATAACAGTAGCAGGGAACTTAACTATCAAATAATAGTCACACAAAGTGAGTAGTTCACACAAAGAACAGCTCTGAAGGGCAGGGTTAGATACAGCCTGGTCTGGATGTAGTAGCCCAGGTATTCTCTGAATAAAAATGAATCTACAAATCATGGGTTTACCTGTGTACCAGAGTCTGATCTAACACCCAACAGAAAGACCATCAGTAGCTTTAGCTTGGACATACATCCTATACTTTATCCCTTCCAGAACCACATGGGACAAGAATGTCAAAACCCATCCCTTCTCTGATTTTATCACTACTGAACATGGCACTTCTCTCTCACAACAGGAACCTCAGGGGACTTGTAAGCAGCTTTGCATTTACTACTAGACTCACCAAATATCACTGATCAGATTTCTAAACAATATGTGTGTACTTAACATACATTGTCTCCTTTCTAATAATACCAAATGAGATTGAAATGTGTGTCTAGGGCAATGCAGCTCATATTGCAAACGCTGCTGTTTGACTTTTTTTCATTACTATCTTAAACTTTTGTTTTGCCCTCTATCCAGACCACACTACCTGGCATATTTTAGTTGCACAGAGTTCTGTACAAAAGCCTGTACAAAATTCCCAGGTGGCTGTTGGCTTTTTCACTGCTTTGCTAATACCAGTTGAGCTGTCTGAAATCCTTCTGCAAAAACAGAGCTTATTCAGTGACCTCCAGAGGCCCCACATGACCTGGGGGGTTTTATGATTCTATTTCAAAGCACACCTAGATTTAGCTGGTAAATTTTATGCCTTCACTAGTTTCACTCTCAAAGCATCAACACTGGAACCATTTCCTCCACATAGTATGAGTCATTTTTAAGCCATGGCAGGTTTTGAATTTATTCTGTGACTTCTTAGTGATGTTTACAGATATTGAAACATAATCACAAACTGGTTAATGAGAACTAATTTTCTTCTGCATCATTAAAACTGTAGGAAGATGCTTAATTTAGCTGCTTTTTCAAGCAATAAATTTCTCACAAGAGCAGTATTTTCATATTTGAGCAAAGAAGTTTAATTACGTTCCTTATCCATGTTTGAAAATCCGTCACCTCCCAGATGCATACTAAAAGTTGTGTGTGAAAATACTGGATAAAAAAATCATTATCTTGAGCAGCACGTAAACCTAAGTGCAAAGGCACTGTGTTACTTTTTGGACACATTACCTTTTGGTTCTCTTCAATTTCTGCTCTGAGTTCCGAAGAAACAACAGTTTTTGTTATGGCTCTACAAAAATAAAAACATCATGCTATGAATCCTCTTTCTGTTTATCAACTAGATAGTTATCTATTTATCCTACCTTTTGTACCTTACTTATTAAGATAATTAACCTTCTAGTATAAAGAGATGCAGCAAGAAGCACTTGGTGACACCATTAAATAGTAGGATGCATTTTCATACACTGTATAATCCAGCAGCACAAAAATGTTAACCACATGCCAACTCTCAGTGTCTAATTTCACATTTACCATAATAAAAGTATGCAGCTGCCAAAAATGTAAAGATGGAGGTTGATAACAGAAAATAGGGGATTTCACTCCTCGTGGTGAGCTCCCATTCCTTTCCTTACTTTGGATCCAGTGATTGCATCATCACAGAGTGGGTGAGTACAGCCCACAGACCAGCCTGAAAACACAGTGAGATACAATGCCTGCCTGAAGAAGCTCTAAATAACACCTTATCATCAGGTAATCGGAAATAAGACCAGAAATAAGTTTCGTTTTACTCTCATCTCAGGTATTTCTCCCACATATTCAAAAAGGAGGAGATTCTATAATATCATCTTCACAATCCAGGCAATGGACTTTATCAAGAGAAATACATCTCTAGACTGGCTGGCCATGCCAGATCATTACTGAGTTTTTTGAAACTGATTTGAGCATGTTAAAGACAGTCACTGACGAAGTGCAAATACCAGTGGAACTACACATCAGCCTCTGAGGCTGACTGGGTTGTTTGGCAAAGTGGATCCCAGAAACAGAGTGGGACCCTGTAAACAGATAAATGTTAAGACCATTAAACAGAAAACCCAGCCAATAAATTCTTGATGACTTCATGCAATAGGTTTAGATGCATTTCACAATAAAATAGCACGGGCAATTCTGGCAATTTTTCTGCCAGTTCACATCAGTTGCCATCCAAGAAAAACAACATAAAATCTTCTTTGTAACTGTAGGCTGAAGTACTTCCCAGCATAAACATCCCCCAGTGTTTGCCTCCAGCTAAAGGAAAGTCAGAATTAACCCAACAAATGCTGCTTGACTCAAGGAGCAGTAAAGTAGGAGAGTAACAAAACTTTCTAGGAGTCAAAATTAAAGTTACCTGGCCTTTGTAGGAAAGTTCTGACTAAGATCTTTCATGACCATCAGAGCATCCACAGGGGGAGCAGTCAAAATGCGAGCAGCAGTTTGGAAACTCAAATCTTAGAAGTGAAAAAACAGAGGTCAAGAACTCAAAACTGAAAACAAGGCAAATGCAGAGACATCTTAACTTTAACTTCAAATATTTTTGCATGTTACCTAAGAAAATCCACTTTCTATCTGCACCTACAGATACTTCTTTTAAACTCATCTCTGTACTCAACTTCTATGTGCTGCCTTGAATTAAGTGACCGTTTCCACCTGAACCAGTGTATGCTGCCTACAGGTTGCTTCAGTGAGTCCAGAGCTGCACTCTTTTTTTGGCTGAGGTGGGAGGATCTGCCCTTCCACTGGATATAGGTAGATTCCTTGTAGCTACAACACACATTCAGCTTTTTGAATTGCTCTTTTTAAGAGGTTGAAAAGCCTCTTCACAGGCTTTTCTGGATTCTTTCCACTGAATGAGGCCAGAGCAGCATGTAATTGACTATGAAATACAGTTTTCCACAGGTCTTGAGAAATCTCAAGATTTCACATCAGAAGTGTGATCATGGAAAGAAACTTTACATTCCTTTCTTTTCTGCATTCAGCAGACCATATAAGCAGTTCAAGAGCAAGCAGCTTACTGTACTTCACCATTTAGAAAACAATCCTCATGTTAGAAGACTCGTGAAACAATCCTAAAAGCTATTTCAACAGGACTTTACAAAAAAAGACACTTTAACAAACCAAGTATTCTCCAAGTGAGACTGAATGCAGGAATTTACAGTCAAACTCTGTCCACTGCACACAGCCATTAACAACCTCAGTAGTGCAGAACACCAGAAAATACATTGACACTGAGTTTTTGCAGACCATAACTGAAAGCCTTTATCCAGATTACCTTGTAGCTGCCACACTTTCAAAGGTGCCATTTCATTGGTACTCTCCACGAGGTGTTTCCTGAGCTCTTTCAGCTCTTCTGACAAGTCAGGATACAGCTGCCTAAAAGGATATAAGGGTCAAACAACTTCTGTGGTTTCCTATAAGGAAGTCTGCTGCTAATTGAAAGAAACTACCACATAAAAAAGTATGATGCTAACATATACAGGGAACTCAGACATGTAAAAAGTAATGTCAAAGCAAAAGACTGGCATTTTTGCAAAATGTTTTTTGATATGACAAAGTCTAAGTGTGTTTTACCTTAGTTTTCCAAATAGAAATCCTTGCACTTCATCGATAGGGTCATTTTCATCTATGACTGTGGCATTCATATCTGTGCCTATAAACAGAGAACACCATTAGCACCAAGCTATTCACAAACAGAAAAGCAGGAAAATCTGGGGTTTGTATGTATATGTGAACACAAAGAGAAAGTACACACACAGATTACACTATCAAAATAGTTTGGACAGATGCATGGGAGTTTGTAGAACAGAGATCAGTGCTCTGTAAAAGCAGCAAAAGCAAAAAAAAAGTGCAGAATTCTGTCAAACAAAAAAATAAACAAAAAAAAATCCAGGAACAAGGAACACATTCTGCTCTGAGGATGGGTAAGTTAAGGCAAATTATAATAGAGAAATTTGCTTTACACCTGCAGAGTAGCTGGTAAAAAATTAGTTGCATTAGTAGTGCTATTACTAAGATCTAGTCCAGGGCCATGACTCCAGGATTTCACAAAGATCTGCTTCATAAGGAACATGCTCCTAAAAGGGATCTCACAGCTAAGGAGAGAAAAATATCTGCAATTCAGATATTCATAGCAAAACGAGTATAAAATTACCTTGGTGAAATTAAAATGTTCACATTAAAATACTTAAAATAATAATTCACCTTTCACCTGGGTATCATCCTTGGCCTTGTATTCTGTACTTTTAATAGCCAGTTCCACACCATAGCCAGAGAGGTAGACCTTCTCCTTGCTGGGATTCTGTCAGGAAAAGCCAACAGTGTGATATTGCCATCTTTGTTTGATCCAAAAAATAAAAACTCTCACTTCCCAAAGCTAAGAAATCTCAATCTGGTATTTCAGACATAACAGGCAGCCAGAAACCAACAGCATGAGTCACTCTGCAGTAACATACTCTAATAATTTTATTTCTTACTGTTTTTCAACACACTTCTTGAAGTCCAGCAAGCAAGAATTATCTCTATGAACCAAAAAAACAAACAAAACAGAACAAAACAAAAAAAAACAAAAAAACAAAAAAAAAAAAATCCACAAAGCAGAGAGGGACACAAAGCAATGTTTTCAGGATTCAGTGTGTGAGCAAAGCAGAGGGATAGACTCCTATCATCAAATCAGAGAGAGGGTGGAAAGGAATGTAAGCTGTGAAGTCCAAAAATTAAACATTCACTGAAGAGTTACCACAGAGAATGATAAGAAATAAAATAATGACAAAAGACAGGTGCATAATTAGTTCTGTCTTTAATGTGAGAAACATAATCATTTTCTAAAAGTATTTTGAAGTATATAAGTCACATAACAGCACCAAGATCTAAAGTGTAATACACTGAATTTTGAATGTAATTATTCCTCCCAATACTGATAAACAACTACTTCCTTTTATGAAAGGAAAGTCGTGCATGCAATGTACAACTTTATTTTATTAAAAGTGTAAGTAATATTAGAAACGGAACAGCTGATGCCTTTTTTTTTTTCCCCACATTCAAGCCTGACTGCTATACTGCAGGGTTTGGCAATATTTAGTAATATTCAGGTAACAAATGAAAGAATTCCAGTTCTTCATAGCTTTTGAAATGTAGTTTTAAATACTAATCCAGTAGCTATGCATGATTTAGTGGAGGAAGATGGAAACCAGGATAAAGTGCCCTAGAAATGGTAAGTGTTTCTGTAAAAAAAAAACTACAGAAACAATGTCTGAAAATGGTACCTTAGTGTTAATCCTTGCTTTTTATATGAAGTAACTAAAGTAACTGAGTTACTGAGGGCTGACTGTGAAAGACTATTTCCTACACTCTGATATGGGTAAAAGAAAAGAAACACTTCTTTTTCCCACTAAAGTTTCTAATTAATCTGGAATTTAAATCTGGATTTGTGAAATCAAACAATCTTCCTTAAACCATCGGGAGATTGAAAATATTCTGTATTACTCAGCAACATGCAATAAAAACCCAAAACTTTGAGTATTCCAAGTAAATGCCAACGACAGTAGGCAAATGTCAATTTAAAGGGAACAAACCTGGGTCAGTTTTCTTTTAGAAAACCAAGGCCAGTTACCTGATTTCAAATACCTCTGTTACAATGCACAGGTATGTCAGAGTCTGGAATTATGAGAAGTATTTCTTTGCATGTTTAAGAGATTTTAGAATCTCTGACAAAAGGTTTTTAACCTTTGTTCATGGAAAAAGGGCCTTTAGGCTCTGTAAAGAAGCAGAGTTTTCAAGAGTGTGTAATAGATAGTAGAATAATGTGTAGTTTTATCACAGGGTGAGAATTTTAGATTTATTGGGGTTTTAGGATGGCAGACAGGTGAAGACAAGATGAAGGAAGCACATGGCTTTTGGGTTTCTTCCTTCTTCATCCTTGCCTCCATGTTCTGCAGTGAGGTGGCACATTATAGTTGGCTTAGAATAGAGTCTGACCTTCTAACATGGATAATAGTTATTGGAGTAGAATTATAAATACTGATTATGTAAATTGTAGAATAAATATCCACATCACCCTGAGGGTGGGGGCATTTTCTATTTGGCAGTTAGGATTTGGGATTTGTGCCTTGAACTGACCTGCAACGAAGAGCTCTGCAGGGCAGGAGAAGAACGTAATGATAAGAAAAAATAAACTATGAAGAAAACGTAAGAAGAAAAGCCTCGCAACCTATTCCTTCAAGATCTCTGGCTGGGGGAAACAAAACTTTATATTCTCAGGAATCAAAAAACAAGCCGATCGACAGAAACAAACACAAAAATGATTTTTTATAAACCCGAGACAAGTATACTTACAGCAATGTAGTGTCTGAGCACATAAGTGATTTCTCCTGCCTCTGCCTTTGCAACAAGCCTCCTGTGGTGTCTGTAGAACTCCTCTGAGCCAATCTCTGCATAAAGGATGACCACAGGACTTTCAGGGTTTGACACCGGGTACTTGTGGTCCCCCTTGAACAAAAATGGCTTTGGCCTAAGAGGAAACAGTGAAGAATGCCACAGTGTGAGTCACAGCATTTCCTCACTCAATGCAAGAGGCTCATTTTTTTCCTGTTTCATCATTTTTCACTGAATACATATGTCAAGTTATGCCCACATAGTATATCAAGGCTGGCAGCACTTGGTGCACGTTGATAAAAGCTTTGTGAAAAATGAACATATGAAAAGGAAGCAAGTGACTAAAGCTATTTTGAATCTAATATGATCCTAATTTTAAAAATTAACGACTTCCCTTAGACTTCCAATTAACTTTCCCTGTGGTGATTCATAAATTCTGTATGAAAAATTAAAAAGGCTGATAGAACAGATGTGCAAAGGGCACAAATTCATTTCAACCTGGTCCTTGGCTTAGTATCCAAACGAGAAAGTGAATGGGAAGTCTATTCTCAGTTTCTTTGTTTACATTTTGTCTAAAGTGCAATAAATACTTAAAGTATTCCAGTAAGTCAGAAGAATAGCATGTGAGCTATAGATGCCATATGCCTGCACGTGGACAAAAAACTCTTTATGCTTAAAAGAAACAAATAACCAAGTTTACAAAAATCATCTTGAAAACAAAAATGTTTTCATATTATGAAAACAAATTTAAATGTAAGAATTTGGGCTGGTTTTGGTTTGCTAGTTGTCTTTTTTTTTTTTTTGCAGTATTATATTTTATACCTTCTTTTTGTTATTAGCAGTTACAATCAAAGTTTCGCTCTTGTAGAGAAATCTGAATTTTAAATATATCATGTGGTAATGGTTTTCTTTGTCAATGCTGAAAAAACTATACAGAGCAAAAAATACTGTGCATGCTTTTAGCCATTCATGAAACAATTTGTTGCATTAACTCTCATTTGAATATGCAGCCCAGCTCCTTCTATTTTCCCTACATACTGAAGGTTTTACACACTCCTGAGAATTTCTACTTTCCTTCAAAAGTTCCCAGCTATTTCCAGAATTTGTTCCCAAATTCTCCTGTGCACATCCCTCTTCCTAGCAGAACTATCAAAGAGCAAGAGATAAGAAAACAATCACTGCAATCTGAACTAACACCAAATAAGAGACTGCCACTCCTGTGCCAACAATGGACAGGAGAAATCAAAGCAACAACAGATTTATTACAGCCTCTTCACAGCAAGAAGTCTAACAGGTTAAATTTTAAGAGCCACTCCAGTGACAGGAAATTAAGCAAATACCTGTTGGAAGCTGCCTGTAAAAGGTTTCCAAGAGAGTCAAATTCACATGTCTTCTCCCCATGCACAACAAAAAACAGGCTACAGCCCTCTGGTGGAGATTCATCTGCTGCAATCTGTATAAAATATTTATAATAATGTAGGTTGAATGCTTGCCCTTAGAACAAGTGAAAATTGCAACGATGTAGCTGTGCAGCAAACAGTAGTACTCCTACATTTCAAACTAGTACTTCTTCCATGTTTATGACATCATGTAAATGCAAGGTGAAACTGCAAGGTGGAGAGTTTAGCCTTAACTTATTTTTCAGTCTGTTACTATTAACTGTAAGGTTAGTTGCAGGTACAGAAAGCAGGGCTTGCAATGGTAGGGGATTTGGTTGAGAGGTGTTTTTGTCTTAGACATCACAAACATCCCTATTTGTTAAATATCAAATGACAAAATGACTCCAGATGAACAAGAAAGATATTTTACAGTATTACTTAAATAAATACATCCTAATGTGAGACAATTTGCAATGAATTATATGATACCCCAAAATCTAAACAGAACAGAGAACACAATGAACTTTCATTTATGAGTTCTAATCACTATATATATATACATATATACACATATGAATTACTGTCTTCAAATAAGTTCAGCTGAACAACAAGAACAGCAGTAGCATCACAAGCACCAATAGAGCCATTGAGATGGTCCTCACACAAATCTTTGCACCAATTTTTAGTGCAGTAGGCACAAAGATAAGCAGACATGTCAAAATGCCGATTCTTTTCTCTACTCTAGACAAAAATTCAGCACCTCATGACATTTGTGTACATATCCATGCTGTAGCTCAGGTGTACAGAGTTAATCAGTTCAGGTTTTTTATGCTCTCCAATATTTCCTTCCTCAGCTCCCTCCTTCCTGAGCTTTGGTAAAATGCTCTGCACATCACCTGAGCATTTCCTGTACTAACCTGTTGAAAAGCTTGAACTGCTGCAGAGTAAGAGCGTAAAGACAGGGAAAATTTCAACAAATTCTGCTGCAAAGGTGACAGAGTCTGGCAGGCCACTTTCAGCATTTCCTGGTAAGAAGAATAATCACTACCTGCAAAATCAAAGTACAAGCAGTTATCTTTCTATACCATAGTCTCATTGAAGAGGGGCTTCTCATCTTAGTGTGATTTATACCAACAGAAGCCCGTGACATTAATTCTGAGTATGACTATTTCTCCTCCAATTTCATTACAGCCAATTCTACAGATGGATGAGAGTGAACTTCAACAGAGATCCAGGAGAGTACACTTGAATACATTCTTGAGGATGTAAACACAGGCAGGGGAGGAGGGAAACAGTTAAGAGCTCCCATTTAATTTTGGCTGAGAAATAGTAACACAGAGAAAAGGCATTTAAAATATTTCATACTTCATGTTGAAAAAGAATGTGGCAAGCAAAATAATTCAGACTCATCCAATACAGCTTTTGTCAAATGGATATCCAAAAGCTTTGAGCACATTACAGCAAAAAATATGACTGAAGTTAGTATTTTAAAATTCAAATGAGGACTAACACAACGGAAGGCAAAATACTGTGGTGTATTTTTCAACCATCAGTCAGCATCAAGAAAAAGACAATACAAACTTACCATCGTGCTCAGCTGTCTTAATATTCTCACTGGCTTCAACAAAATTCCAGAATTTTTCTTGACCTTCTTCTGACAAAAATTCACTAAGTAAGATGAAAAGAGTGAGCTAGGTCTACAAATTTTCTCTCCAGTTCCAAAGTATGACAGAAAGCTAGTACCTACCACCTAGTTCAGAAATCTGTGTTACTAGGAAAAGCACTCAAGGAAAGCTAGAAACTAACAAACCCAAACAAATAATAGTGCAGACCAGGACAAGCAGACAGTACACGAAAGCAGCTTGTAAGGCACCTACTGATGCTTTAAATGCCACTACCAGGCAGCAATGTCCATCCTGGTAGCTCTCCTCCCTGATGCATTTCTTTGTTCTCTCTCTTTTAGGGGAAACACACATTTTTATTTATTTTGCTGAAACAAACTGTAGATTACTGCTATTATGAGCTTTGGTGGGCTTTGGTGGAGGTTTTCTGTTTGCTTGTTCTTAAACAAGCAAAGGGAGAAGCCACAGCTTCAAATCATGCTTTAGTTCCCATATATTGAGCAAAAAATTGGGTACATACACAAGGTGAGATAATGAAATTCATCCTCTAAACACTGCTAACTACAAATACTGTATCACGTCCACACATGTAACATATTTGCTATGCTAAAGGATGCTACAAGAGAAGATTTGGAGCCCACTCACTGACACAGTAACTGCTGTGTTCCAAACCAAGGGTAAGTGCTGCTTGAACACCTGGGTAACAAATTGCAGCGCTGGGCTAAGTGCAGTGACCAGCAGGAGTGATTTTACACTGCAGTGCTGCATCATGCTGCAGTTCATCCCAGGTGAACAATCCTTCCCTGCCCAAAGTCTTTGAATACAATGGATCAAATCTTTGGCACATTATTTTGATTTTCTGCTTATTGTTTCACACTCCCTTAGACTGAGTTTTTTCCCCAGCAGTGTCACACAGTCTCACAGTGTCAGGGTATCTAAATCCTGGCATTAACACCTGTGCTTGGCATTTTACTGCTTAAGGAATTTCCAGTCTTCATCTTCTCCAGAAAAGATTACAGAAAAGTAATTTCACCTAGGATACACCTGTCCTCTGAATGATAGCCGTGATCACGTGAATGAAACCCAGCAATGCTCAATTATTTACATGTGAAACAATCTGCAGTAAAACAGGAAAAATTCCACATTTGGCAATACCCTTAAGTGATACAAAATTAAACACACACGAACTTAACATTCTAGAAGTCCCACTGACATCTCCAAACTAAAACATAACAAAATTAAACAATGGGGGATTCCAAAAGGGCTAAGCAGACTCGCACTGAAAAGACAGCATTTCACTTTCTTTTTACACAACGCCTTTTGAAAAAAGTCTTTATTACCATAGAAGAAAAGTTCCCAGGGTGACTTGCACCATTCTTAACAAAGCTTATATCAATGCAAAACTCACATGAACAAAGTTAAACTCAAGCTTTACTGAGCTAAATATACACAAGCAGCAGAGGTGTAACAAAAGCTACAACACTGAAGCAAAATACATTCAGCTAGGGAATCTTACAACACCATGCTAAACTCCTCTACCTAATGCTTTGACTAAAACTTCAGAAGGCAAAAAATACCAACCAGGTAATTGTGTTTATTAATGTTTGTTCTAACGCAAAATGAAAGAATTTATCACACAAAAATACTTTAAATATTCCTCCCATCTCCCCAGGCACAGCAGTGATCACGTTCCCATGTTATTACTGTTGGTAGTGACCAGAAATCCAAGTGCCACAAAGAGAACACTCAATCCTCTAGGCATATTCTGATTTGACAATGAAAAAAGTCACAATGCACCCACCTTGTTTCAAGGAGTAAAGGAGTTGAAGACCACTTTGTAGTTAGAGATGTTGTTACAGCCTTAGAATCTGCTTTGACAAGTGAAGAGCTGAACCAGATTCCAAGAACTGCAATAAGTATTCCCATTTTATAGAACACTGAAAATGATGAAGAAAAATAATAAGTTTTGCATTGTCTCTTCTTGTATATACTTAGGAATTCTTATAAAGGATCTCAAATATACTAAGAGGCATATTAAGATTTTAAGATTGCATTTAATGCATTACATTAATGAGATGATCGTCCTCTCACCTGGGCTTACAAAATCAGAAACTTGAAGAGAGGCAAGGAATTTACAAACTTACTCCTGAGATGCAATTAAACCTAAATCAATTCCAGCTTCCCCTGTGTTTATGCTTTCAAATAAGCTTGCTTCTGTTCTGGGACACCATCACCACCACATACTTCTTGCCTTAAGAGGCATTGCAAACTTGAAAATAACCTGCTGTTCATTTTATGGGAGGTAAAATCACACCCTGTGTTAGCACAGATCCAGCAACTGTGGACTAACAAGAGTCAGATGAGCCAGGCAAGGATGAGGTACACCAGTCAGCCCTTTTAAGTTTTTTGGGGAATGAAGAAACAAGTATTTCCCAGCTGCACTAAGCACCACCAAATTTAAAAGCTGAAAAATGAATGAAATAATGCAAACAGACTCAAATGATACAACCTACTGTGAGAAATGAGCCAAAAAACCAAAATTGTGCCATTTCTTTATTGTCCTTCATTTTGTGCATTTTGTGTACTCTCAAGCCTTTTTATTCTCTGGCCTACACACCAAAACAAAGCTGAGGGGAATTTCCTTGCCCACAATTCTTAAGCTTACGGCAGACCTAAATTCTTCTGTTGGCTTTCCATTAAAGTTTCCAAAAGTTTAAGCATTTTTTGCCCCTCTCTGACTACAGCATATTTATATTTACTACACCCCAATATGCACTCAAGTACTTTTTCATTTATCTTTTTTTTTCCTACATAACTCATTTTCTATGTCCCCCCCTGCACCTGAAAAAAATGTCCTGCTGCAATTCTACAGATATCACACCCAACAACCTGCCAGGATCTAACTTCTGTCTCTTTTTTATTACAATTTCAATAAAAAGAATAGGGTTATATATCTGTAGCTCTAAGCTACCTGTATATATACACAGACAAACAAACCAAATCCTGCTCTTTTTAAGAGTTTACACCCCTCTAGCCAAAAGTTTCCCAGCAATAACTCAGACACGGCTCTTTCTCTGGGGATAAAACCAGAAATTCCTGCTGTGATCTCCAAAAAAGCAGCTTGGTCAGCTGCACACGACATTTGCTTTCTGCCACACCTGAGAAGCAGACAGATGGCATCACAGAGTGGCCACAGCCATCACTCCCTGTGTGCAGAGGGAGAAGCTCAGCCAATATTTGTGGAATGAAACACTGGCTTCTGCCAAGTGCAACAAAAAAACACAATTCACAGCTCCTCCCAGAGAATGGTACTTCTCATTCTCTGCAAATCAGACACTGGAGTTTGGGATAGGTAAATGAATATATTGAATAGCACTCGCATGATTAAAACTCCCATGCTGCTCTCTTGTGCCTGCTTTCCTGCTCTCGGAAAGACTGAAATAAAAGTTTTTTTCTGTATCAAATAGGAAAGAAACCAAAGGACACATCTGTCACCTGATGCAGTTTAGCCAACTGAAAACCTGCAGATTAGAAACATCTACAAGCCTTCGAGAGTAACAGCCATAAAACAAAGGAATGACTGGTATCTCAAAGAAAAATACACCACGGATAAAGAGGCAAGAGGCACGGGAATGAGCCAAGTGACCCAAGGAGATCCAGCTCTGTGCCAGGTAACAAAGCAAAACCCAACGTGAATTATGATACCGCAAAGCGGGTTTTTCACACCTCGGCTGTAAACATTTTTTCCTCCTTATTTTTCTTCCAATTACTCCATTCAAAAAACTCCTGGAAACTTGTGCATCCAGCTTTGGGGAAAGGAATCAATCAGCCCACTTTGTCAGTCAGTGCCCTCTGCCACGTCCTGCGAGGTCAGGCTGGTGGCAAGCGGGTGAAGGGCAAAGGGAAGCGAGCTGCTGCCGGGACCGAGGGGCGAGTGCTGCTGCAGACAGCGCTGAGACAGCCGGACCGCTGGGAGCCGGCAAAGCTCCGGTAACAGCGAGCCCGGCCATCAGAGTGCTCACGGTGCCGTGCTACGGGTGCTGAAACTAAACCACGGCGATTCATCCATAACTAGAGATCGTGTCACTGAAGCGCTGAGCAGCCCCGCGCCGCCCGGGGCCCCAAGCACACACAAACCCGGGCCCTCAAGGCGTTAATGGTGCGAGGCATTAAACCCGAGCCACAGCCTCCGCCCGACTCCCCGGTCCGCTGGACCGACCCACCGACCCGCCGCGGGCGCGGAGGCCGCTCGAGGGGACCCGCGGTTGTCGGCCCGGCCCGGGGCTCGCCAAGCGGCAGCCGCGGTGCCCCCCTCCCCGGGCCGCTGCCGCAGGCCCGCCTCCGCCGCCGCCCCCTCAGGGCCCGAGTGACCGCGTAGTACGCACCTGGCGAGCGGCCCCGCGCGCCCTCCCGGCTCCGCCGCCCTCACCGCTTCCGCTTCCGCCCCGAGCGGGCGGCGACCGCGCACTGACGGCGGGCAGGGGCCGCCCGCAGCCCCGGGGCAACGGCCGCGACAGACGGGCACCGCCTTCTCGGGACTTCCGTGCAGTCTCAGATGAAGGAGATACCGCGCGAAGCCGAGGGTGGAACCGCGTTGTTGCTAGCAACCGGAGACCGAGAGCCTGTGCTGAGTGGAAGCGTGCAAAACAAACTGCTTCCGTCAGTTGCTCGTTTATTACAGTGTAAAGACGGAGGGGGTGGACTGAAAGCAGCATATGGCAGATTAAAAAACAGTCGTTTTCTTGATTGTTCCGTTACACCTTCCATCAGCCTTCCGCGCTCATCCCGAAGGTGCGGCTCTGTGTGTGCCCTGTGCCCAGCGGGCCCCTAGCAGCCCTCAGAGCGTTCTGTGCCATCACCGGGGGCCTTCCTGAGCTGCAGCAGACAGAAACTGGGACACAGGCAAGACCTGGAAAGCCGTAAGCAAGTGCAAATCAGGCAGAACGTAAGGAGCGTTTCAGAGTAGCCGACCCGACCCCAGCACAGGTGGGGACACTGGAGAGTGGCAATCCCCGCCGCAGCGAAGTGACCAGAGCTGCCTCAGCAGCTGTTTCGCAGGGCTGTTCAAACACAAAACCACTAAGTTTGCGAGGCAACTAGGAGTTACGTACTGTGGTCCTGAACTTCCAAGGTTTTCGTCCGGGTTCACTTTAAAACGTTTATTAAAACTCTGCGCGGGCAGGGTTTGCAGACTTTCAATTGAGCCTCAAAACATGAGAAACAGTCTCATGAGAAATGGTGGTGTTCTGATGTGTGTGTAAACCAAACCCGAGGCAGCCCTGCACTGTGGGGACTCTCGGAGCCATTATGCGCATCACTCTCCAAGGTTGTGGGGGTTTTTATATTAACTTATTTATTTTTCCCCTATATGAGTGATAGGGCAGGGTGGGGTGCCCCATGTCCCCTTGTCCTTTCCCAGGATGGGGACTTCGATGAATTCCCTAAGGTTGGGACTTTGGGGACCCACGAATTTTAGGGGTTTAGGGTGCTAAACCCCAGGGGATCCCGAGTAACCCCTCCATGTCCTTGTGCCCTTCCAAGACTGAGGGGAGCACTTAGGGGGCAGCCGAAGTATGGAGGTTTGCGATGTTTTTGGGATGCTGACTCCTCTGTGCCCTCCCCAGGGGACCCAACACGCTTTCCAGCCATGCCCTCTCGTCAACGTTCCCAGAATAGGTGTTGGGGACTTTGAGGGGGGATGGCGGGTGTGGAGAGCGAGAAGGGATGCGGCGCTCGGGCTGGCGGGCAGGGCGGGTCGGTGAGGGCGCTGGAAGGCCCCGGCCCGGTCCGGCCCGGTCGGGCGGACCGCGCCCCGCCCACCCCGCGTCTCCACGGAGACCTCGCAGCGCGCGGCCAATGGCGCGCTCGGGCACAGCGCCGCCCCTCCCGAGGCCTCGCGAGATCTGTGCCAGCGCGGACTACAATCTCTCCGGCGGCCCCGCGGGGCGGGCTCAGCAGGCCAATGAGACGAGGTATGCCGGGGGGGGCGGGGCTGGCCGGGGCCAATCGAGTGCGGGCAAGCTGCAGCGGCCGGGAAGCGGCGCTCGGCAGCGGCGGCGACGCGGGGCGACGGCTGAGGGACCGGCGCACGGCACCGACCCCGCGAAACAGGTACTGCCGCGGCCGGCGCACGGCATCGCAATATCTGCGGGGCCGGGGGTGGCTACGAGAAGTGCTGCGGGTAGGGGGCGGCGTTCCGCCGCCTTCATAGCGCGACGGGGCAGGGAGGGGAAGGAGCTCTCCGACCGGCGGAAGCGCTGCGGAGGGGTATAGCGAACAGACGAAGCAGGGCCGCGCGGCGCGGCGCGGCCCTACCCGGGGCGGCGGGGCCGTTTCTCCTTGCACGCCTGCCGGGCACATCCGGGCCCTGCGGCTCCGGCGCGCGGGGCGGGGAGCGCAGGGCGGGGCGCTGATTGGTCGGGACCGCCCCGCCGCCATTGGCCGGGGCGCCGCGCGAAACCCGCCCGCGCGGGCGCGCCGGGGTGGGCGGGGGCCGCGGGGCCGCGCCCCGGAGAGCGGGAGGACTGGCGGGGATGGAACGGCGGCCGGAGTGTCGGGAGTGTAGCGACATAACGGCCAGCGCTGCCCACACGCAGGTGGTCATTGAGCTCGCAGGCAGTTTCCCCACGTTCTCGGGCGCGCCCGTCCCGCCGCACTGGGACCAGCAGCCGCCGCCCATCCCCACCAGCGGTCCGCGGGAGTATGCCCCCGCCGATGTCAGGTAAGCGCGATGCCGGCCCCGGTCTGTCGGTCCAGGACGGGAAGCGATCCCGGTGAGCCCGCCTCACCATCACCCTGCTCTGGCCGCCGTTCTGCGGTCGGGAGAGCCCGGGGGAGCGGGCGGTGCCGGCTCGCACAGCCCTGTGCTGCCCGGTGTCTGTGGCCGGGACGAGTCCGGCCCGGCTCGGCTCGGGCTCAAAGCAAAGGACACTCAGAAGTCCAGCCAAGTAATACTAATGAAAGGCTGGGATGACACCTATAAAAGTCAAGCGACCATCAAAAACAAAGAAAAAATAAAAAACAAGGAAAAAAAAAAAGAAAAAAGACAAGGTATAGAGGTAATAAAAGGACAACCTTCAAAAAGGCGGGACCTACATAGCCATCTGCCTATTCACAGACATCATAGGGGGAAAGACCCTTCAACCCCTGCCCCTCAAGCCCCACGATCCCTAGCCTGCCCTTGTCCGCAAATTCTCAATTCTGGTTGCATAATCCCGGTACGATCACAAGAATGACCGCCACTATTCGGAAGTACTAAATTGTAATCCAAAAGGAAAAGGGTATGTTAAGCGAGGACACTCAAACCAAAATATAAATACAATATTCAGTAATTACAAACTTCCAACTTATGGTGGAGTGGTCGACTGAATACACCTGGAGGAACAACAAGGCAGAGGGACAATGTTCAGGGAGCCGCTAATCCTTTTTGAGCTGCATCCTCAAGAAATAGCCTACTGCATATTGAACTCTGGAGGCCATGGGAAAAGGCCCTTCCAAAATTGAGTAATAAGCCACTGAGAATTATAAGTGTCGTAGTTGAAATAAGACAGTAATATGTATATATCTCACAGGGATGAAAATTCAGAGATTGCTTGACGGCATAGAGACCCCTAGCACCTGCTAATATCGCTAAACAAGAATGAGCGTATTCTAAGCGCACCCCCAATCATCTTCTTTTTATCTTCCACAAGTTTGCTGCGCTAGATTTTTGTGTTTTTTTTTTTGTCACACAAAAAATCTGCCACCAGGCAGAAAATGCGCGTGAGTAAGTATTGAGTTAGAAGAAAAAATAGAAAATTAATAAAATATTTGCTCATACTCATATATTGAGTAAAGGTTAAGGTCACACAAAAGCACCTGAAGACATAACTCTGTAATCCATTTTTGCCCCTCTGCTTAACAATTGACATGCCCTAGAGAGCAACTCACAGTCAGTAGCAGGCTGAAAAAGCAGATAAGAGATAATAAACACTCCAAGTAGTTTTCGCAATACACAAGAAATTCTACTCTCACACACTTTTAATACTGACCTCTAGAAAAAATGCACCAGATCAAACGCCCAAGGGGCTTTAGCCTGTCGCCCCCTAACGCTGCTTCTTCACAACCTTGCTATTCTCCCACACAGCAGTAAATGCAGAAAAGCAGCAGGGCACTCAACCCCTACCCCACACACACTATCGATTGTAAGCCGTTAAGTCCCTCGTCGCCCACCTCGTTCGTCATTTCCTCCGCGTTTCCATGCGCTACTGGCGTTTAGGAAGAATGCCCGGTGGCTGGACAAGCAGGTATGAGGTTATATCTCCCTCCTGCACTGTGTCGGCGCAATCAGCACGCGATCCAGGAGAGAAGTGTATGTAGTGGATTTGCCCTGGGGCAACCACTTTAGCAGGGAAGATTGCCCATAAAAGACAAGCATGCACCAACTGCACAGATCAAAGCAAAAGGCGTCGCTATAACACTGCAATAGAGCAAGATCAATAACCTATGATCAATACGCGTAACAACCAAACACTACTCCTTCCCTCTCAACCACAAAAACAACCCACTCCCATACCACAGAGGAATATTAACCAATCCCACAACCAGAGCCCCACAAGAAGAAAAAAGGCGTAACAATAGCCCTTTCTCATCACATTTATGTTGTATCAGAAATGGAGGGATCGGTCGTAATTCTAGAATACGTAGACCTATGATATTAACACTTGCTAACAAAGTCGACTTTCAGCTAGCTCATGATTAAATGCGTAGTTTTTTCAAGCCGTTCCAGCCCCAAAACCATTCTGCATGTCAAGAACAAGTTTACTCTGAAGTTTGGTGCAAAGCAGCAAGCAATCAAGGAATGAAGACCAAGGAGACAGACAAGTGATTGTGGACAGGAGCAGCCATAGAAATAAAGAAAGATAAACACCATACAAAAGCTTGACAAGCAAACATTAGATAGTAGAAGATACAATTTCAACTCCTTGAGAAAATACATATGGTTAGCCGAGATGACGTTATCACAAGAATTCTCGAAAAGAACAAGAAGCACCAAACCCCTCCCAAGTCCGCAGCCCGAAAACAGATTAACAAAAGGAAATTTAGCCCACCACATTCCACATCCAGGCCAATATTAAAATGTGTATTCCAACTTAATAGTACCTCTGGCACTGCCCTTTACATTGGAGTGAACACTACATAATTAAATTCAGCTAGTCTGGCACCTAACACCTCAAGAAGCCCACACATGAAAGTAAGCTTACAAATCAACTATGCAAAGCTGTAGTCACGATTACCAAGAGTAATAAAACTTTTATGTCCAATGCCAGCTTTGAAATGCGCTGCCAAACTTTGTCTAAAATATTCAACAGAGAAAGTAAATGAGACCATTTATACTACCTGCCCTCCCTCCAAAACATGTCTAACTTCTAACTCACGCGTATTTCATTAAGTAAAATTTAGAAACCAGACAGACCCATAGTTAATAATGGTTTCTCTGCCTTCGTAACATGATTCTCTTTTCCATGAAACGCCATTACATTTGCCACTACAAACATGCACAAACACTTCCAGCATACACTGTGAGAAAAACCTGAAGCATCAGCTATCCCACACTATTTCTGTAGATGTCATGAAATCACTCACTCAACCGGGGATGTTTGAGACGTCGTGACAGCTGTAGCATTGCGGAAGAATGTGAGGGCATGTCGATGTGTAACAATGTGCTTGTAGGCCGCTTGCGTGCCTTGAGATATACGCAGAACCTCGTGAGAAGAAAAAAAAACTTAAAAGACGTTTCTTTGGAAGCCCTAACTAGCAACACGTGTAATCCTACAACACCTAAATAGAGCAAATCCCCAAACCAGACAACCTACTCTGAAAAAACTCAGTAAACTACTCTTCCTAAAGCCTGCTCATGCCACCTCCAAATGCACGTCCACTACCAATGAAAAAGAGACTTTTCTAAAATAATGCCCTAGGCGTATACTAAAATTTAAAGAAGAAGCCACAAAAAGCCTACAAACGCTCCACACACCTTCACAATGCTCCCACAACAGCATTATAGAGATACTCAGCAAAGCCTGCTGAGTGTGCTGAAGCCAATGGGATTATAGCCCCCTTTAACGCCAATTATAGCGTGCCCACACGTTGACTGCGGGGGGTGATTTTGATAGCTCACAGGAGGTCCCCAGTACTGAATCAATAGGTAACTTTCTATGTGAAAAGAAATCTCTTAAAGTTAGAAAACTACCATACATTTAAAATCGTGTACCTAATAATACAGAATCAACCTTAGCAATTGAACCGTCGAGCCAGAACATTATCTTTTAACTCATACTGAACTACTATTTCCAAAATATTAATCTTAAGCCCTGCATAGCTATAAAACCAATAGAGACATTCAGAAGAGAAGCCCCAAGCAGGCAGAGGGCAGCTACCGGCTAAGCCCTAGCAGTTACCGAGCCAATGGAGGAGTATTAAGAAGAAATGTGGAGCTGCTAATCTTGATTGTTTACTCATCCACCGTTTCATGGGTGCCTAAATGACGCCATAGAGGTCGGCGAGGAGCAGCGTTAGATCGCGCCGTCTCGGTAAAGCACGCTGTCCCGCCAGCTTTCTTTTTTTGCTGTGCGGCCGGCGCGGCCGCTGCGATGACTGGTAGATTCGCACCCTAGCAGAAGGCAGGGCTGATTTGCTGTATTTTATTTACCGCCCTCGCGATGGACACCACCCCCCCCTCCCCCCCCACCGCTGGACCCGCTGGCCTGAACAGGAATGAAGAGTAATTGCATCAAAACAACTTCTGTCGCTACATTGATCTAGCGAACAAGATCCAACACAGGGGATCACACAGCAAGCCCGCCTCAGTCCTCACCGTCCCCAGTGGCACCCCCAGCCAGTCCCGCTGCCTGTCACACTCACAATGGCCGAAGCAACAGAATGCGAAATTGTTAAGCTACACTGCCTACTGTACCGACTGTGTACCCAGCCAGCCAGCCGCGCCCAGTCTTATTATAAAATCTTATAAAAAACTTAACATGTTACAGAAAAGGAACTTCATAGTTCAGCCTTCATAGTATCATCTTTTCACGTAGTACTCGCCTAAAAAAACAGAGACAGGCCTAAATTATCATACAAGAAAAAATTTCCTGCTAACACAAACTCTGCCTAGTCCCATGGGCCGAGAGCACAGGCACTATCAGAAGTGATCATTAATGGTCTTCATTCTCGCTGATACACAAACCAGCAATCATGCACTTCATAGCCCGTTTTATTCTACAGCAAACTGACCAAGCGATTTGAACACTGCCACTGCAAGCATTAACTAATTTAAGGCTGTTGTATCCACGCCCCCACAAACATGAGAGATTATCAGCCCCTCTGCGCTCGGATTATACATTTAACCTTGGCGCGTATTTTCGTGTCAAATACAAAGTTTCTGTAGGCTTTTACCATGACAGGTCTGACTTGAGTAGGCAATGGCCCTGTGCCCTGTTGTGCGTTATAACAAGGCGATCTGATTGACCTTCTCGTGAGATGAGACAGTTGCACCACCACTCGCTAGGAAGAGAATAGGATGCTCGAAGTTGTCATACGCAGACGAGGCACGAGACTATGAACTCTTTTTTCACACAAAAATAAAAAACAAACAAAACAAAGCCTAAAAACAGAGAACATTCAGAAAGACAAATTACTGCACCCCTGTCCTATGTGAAACAAACTCAGGAAAGTTACGATAGTTAAAAACTGCGCTGTGTACACCTTTCAGCCGACACATCCCTACGCCCCCTGTCACTAAGTTTTGTCATTCTGAAGACATTTCCATGTCCTTCACGTGCAATTCGATCTAGCAAGCCTCATAAGCCCGAACTGTCCTGGTTTTGCAACACATCATACAGCCATGCTAGGGAAGCAGCCCACATAAAGCCATACAAAGTTAACAAGATGCCGGTCAATCGTGTGAAGATCTTTAGGAAAAAACCATTCACAAAACATCAGACTCCCATTCAAGAATGAAAAGAAAAGTGAATGTACCAAACGCCACATCAAATCAGAATGGTGAATTTGGGTACCTAACTGAAAAAGCACAGTAGTGAAGATAATTCAAACCTTCTGTCCTAGCGGCTTGAATATTTAGGCACTGCTGTAGGGTACAGACAAGAAGCTACAATCTTTACCTTATACATGATAGAAAAAAAATAAAAAGAAATCTATAAAATAAGTCAATATATATCTCAAAGAATGAACGCTGTACAAAAAGCCGCAAGCATATACAGAAGCGTATTCACAAGCAAGATATCAAAAATTCTACATCAATTCACACATTGAACAAATAATCATAACACCAGCCCATTGCAACCGGACATTTTCCAGAACTGTTTAAAACTTTGAGTGTGTCTGCCAATATGAAATTGTTTATCCCAGAACTCTATAGCCCCACTTTAGCGATATAAACATCCACACCCAAGATTAAAACCACACACCAAGTCTCTGAAGGAAATATAAGAAAATAGCACCTGGAATGTGCATGCTGACATAGCCTTCAGGCCCAGTGAATTGAATAGCAGGTCTATACCAGATACAGGCCAAAAGCATGCCCAGGAGAGGCGTTTGGAGCCTGTGGTCTAGTGATATGTTAGTTCAACCCAGAGACCTGCCACTAGCGCTGCTACCTGCCCCCGTCATAGGCATATGGCCTGACCGCAGTGAATGATGATAGAGCATGAACTGCTGGCTGGGCCTGACGAGACCCCCCCCATAGCATTTCGCAAACTGCCGACGAGGCTGCCCGTCTCAGCGAACCTAGTTGTTACTTTAGAACGGGACATCACTCCAGCCCAGACCATTGCCCTGCACGCATGAGGAAATGAATATCCAAGGCGTAGTTAAAAATCTGTGCACCGAACAGCTCCATTACAATTCACAGAGTACAGACCCTGCCATCAGCTAGCCGTCGCTTATCAGTTTTAATAGCAGTTCATATTCAGGGTCAACCCGCCCCCCCCCCCACTCAAAGTAGATGTTAGGTGATTTAAACAATATAGGCCCTTTCAACAAACTACATAATAAAGTTATTTTATTTGTTATGTGTGTTGTACAAAAGCCGACGTGTAGAAAGCGGTAAGCAATAAAACAAAGAAAATATAAAAAGAAAAAAAAAATCACCATCCACCCCCCCCCCCCCCCCCCCCACTATTTATATATTTAAATTAATTTTGCCCCTTTAAGAAGTATATTCACTTTATTACCCCTGCTAATAAGCCTTGAGTAATTGGCAAATACCCAATGTTGTTATGTTTTACTTATTCCAAGCCGTATGGCCAAGTCACTAGAAATAATTCAATTTGCTTATTATATCTCCAGGCAGTGTGCTAAATAAGTCACCTCGGATACCAGCAATGATCCTCACTGCAGCCTGATGAAGTACAGAAGCAAAAACACAGCAGTTGAAAAAAAGGAGCCGAAAACCAAAAGGCACACAGAATACCACACAAAATAAAAACAAACAGCATATACCTCCCCACCCAAAAAACAAGACTAAAAATCCACACCATTAAACTTATGCAATTCGATTAATTGTAGACTCCTCCTGTATGATGACTCCTGAACCCCTATAATAAACAACACGATGTGACAGCAGGCAAATAAGCCCATTAGCCAATCAGTTGATGGACAGGTCTGTGTTGTGTTTTTTTTTTCGCACACCTTACTGTAATATACGCCACTCCATTCCGAAAATTACTTACTTCAAAAGTTAAATATTCAAACACAGAAGCCAAAAGAGCCCAGGGAAAATGATGACACAAAATGCTGCCTCAATGAGAGTACCAAGTCTGTAGCCAGCTGACCCCCTCCGATATCAGGGATGCAACACCACTACTGCTAGCCAAAAAACCTACAGATAGAACACTCCTCAGCCCTTCCACCTACGCCTCTAGCTTAAAGAATATTATGGTTGTAGACCCTCATGCTCATTCATTTTTCTTGAAGTGCAGCCCCCAAATAACATTGAGCATAAAAAGCGGATAAAACATGACAAATGCCGGTAACTGGGAATTCAGGATCAATGAGAAGCTGAACAAAAAAAACAAAATAAAATGCTAACCTAACCCATAAGACTTTGCAAAGCACAAGCTCGGCCCACAGTAAGAAATACTGACAGGCTGCCACTGGAGCAACAGAGCTGCATTAAGCGCGGCTGATCTCTGTTTTACATTAGGCAATCCAAAATCTCAGAAACGAGCAGCCCTTAGTTATCACAGCTATTTAACTCAGGGCCGGTAATGCATAAATGCCACACAATACGATGTCGCTAGCCATGAATAACAATGCAATGAGCTCGTCCTGTAGACAGAGGCGCAAACAAGACTGTGAGCGCCCTCACAAAACTCGCGCCCACGTGCCCGCTGCCAGGTGAGCGAGATGAGCCCACTACTCAGAAATGTACATGACCATGTTGTTGCAGGGCAGGTGAGTACTCTACCATGTGGAATATTATTTCTACTTGCAAAGAGTGTTTTAATTTGTATCATATACAGCAAAGAATTAGAATTAACAGATGTGCTAAGGTATTCTGCCAGATTTTAAACAGTGCCACATGCCGTCCTAAGCCCTAAAATGGCATGAAGGACCCAGACATAACTCTTAAAAGCGCCAGCAGCTCATAGTCATCATCTAGCAATTTTAACATACTCGAAGCAAATAGCTGCATATGGCGTTGATTATGAGTTTCAGGCCGGTGAATGAGCTAATGACACCAGCTAGCAGAGACTTGAACAAGAATAGCAGGGACAGCCACAGCCTGGATCTTTACCATCGTAGGCAGATCAGCAGACGAGAAGCCTCCAATGTGCGCAGTGGAGCGCCCCAGGCTAGCACTCACTGCTAATGAAGCGACATACTGCACGTATGGGGTGGCCATGATATGCATGCCAAGTTACTGGCGAATAGCCCCTGCCAGAGTTCAAGAATAAAACAAGTCATGCCGTGAGCTGACGAAAAATCACCCCCCTCCCCACAACCCCACCCACCACGGCCACCACAGCCCAACCAAACCCCTATGGCCCCAACAGAATTATCATATCTCAGCCTCAGATCAGTAGAAAAGAGATTTTGGAGAAATACTTGGGGCTACAAGGCCCTCAGACATGCCATTAAAAGCTGAAGTGGAGAAGATGGCAGTTGTATTGTACAGCGCATGAACGTTAAACAGAGCCGGTGACACTGCAGAAGATGCTATAACACTTACTACTTACCTTTCACTGTCTGTTTTGATGGATTGCCATAACTTGGCGCATGACAGGCACCCAGCAGCCACCCACAGAGTTAGGCCCTGTCTCAGCCATGCGGAGCGTTTGGCTTCGCACTGATCAATTGTAAGGCCCATAGTTCATTATCCAACCCCCCCACTCCACTCCCACATCAAAAGCCCTGAGCAAAATGAGCCTCTAGCAGCCCTAGGAGTAAATGCATAGTTCTTAAGGTTTAGTCGTTTTTTTGGTTTTATTATATGGAACAAATTCGTATTCTTTTATAAGTTTACCTCCCAGATTTTCACAGGCGATATTAATATAAGAGAGTAAAATCCATCTGAATTTGCTGCACAAATACCTTGGACCAGAACTAATACTCAAGCTACCACTTATACAATCAAAACCCTGAGCAAGGCTTAAAGCAAGTGAGGTTCTGGCAAACTATTTTACAAACTAAACAAGGTAGTTGACCTTTGCAGTCAACTTAGCAGTGAGAAAATTACCAAAGCCACTATATACACAGGCTCCTTTCGAATGTTGTCCACTCCTACAGTTCAATAAGAACACAGCCTGCAAGCCCCATGACATGCCTCCACTAGCATGCTGTCTGCTCTCCTCCCAGGTGAGCTTGAAGAATCACTGCCCCGCATAATGAAATCCAGCAGTTTCTAATACAGCAGAAATTCTCCAAGTGACACTGACAAGCAGCCGAGTTTTTAAGGAAAGAGCGACCCCCCCCCCCCCCCCACAGACATTTGGGTAAGAGCACCCCTCTGCCCACACAGATGGTGTGCCTATCATCAATTGATGATTCCAACAAATCAGCAGCTCTGTATATAGCAGGTAGCCTGACAACCCAGCCTGAAGTTTAATGGTCAGACAATAACATGATCCAAACAACCAGCTAGCATGAAAAGGCCCCGGAAACCAGCCCTATATCGTTCCCTTGACCTCCTGCTCAGACAAAAGACCCCACCTGCAGCCCCTGTTACTTGCTATTGCAATCTGACCACGCAGATGACGATGAGAAAGCAAAGCCACGAAAACAAACCAGCACCTCGTCTGCCACAACTGATGGTCGGACTTAAGCCACAGCAAATTCAGTTGGAGCCTGTGGTATGCTGCTTTCACATGGCGTACACGGAGTCACTTGCCAGGACTTTGCTGGGAGACTGAGAGGCAGTGGAGGGTATGGAAGCAAGGAGCACATGTGGGCCGGCCCTACGGGCAGAGGGGGCTTCCAATGGGAGCGCTAACAGAGAATCAGAAAGACAGAAACATTGCAGCCACCAAGTTCAAACGAGAAGAAGATTGCTGCCTATCAGTGCCTTGAAATAACACTCATCTCTGTGGTGTCAAAGCCGAGGTTAGAAGTTTATAGCGAATGTCATGTTCACAATATTTGAGAGAGATCTGCAAGATACTGCGACATTTGTTATTCAATAACAAAGAAAGCGCGCTCTATTACTGTCCAATGGAACTGTACAGGTTTCTAGCCATGAATCATACAATGGAAATCCTGTCAGGCGCCCACTCCTATATGATAATTGCCCATACGGACACTGAGGGATGATTAACAGTTGTGCTATCTGTGTAAACATACCTCACAGGAGAAAAATGCGAAGACTTCAGAAACGATTGCACATCACTGCTACTTCTCATCGAAATGTAATAAGAACAAAATACACCCCCCTCAAATATAGTGCCTGAAATCATCAGCCCAAATCCTCAGTAAGGATCAACCCTAGGAAAAGCCAAACCACAAGGCACCGCAGCTAGATAGCAGAAGCATGGCAAGGACAAGCTTTCAGAAACAAAAGCAGCGGTAAGGGTTTTCGAGTAGCCCAATTTAATTTTCTCAACACCCGACTCTTACAATTGTAATTCTTTTACCCTGAGGAATCCTCTGATATTACCTATCATAAGCCATATTTTCGAAGAAAAGAAAGTGAGCACAGCTAGCGCACGTCAAATGCTGCTGGCGTGGTCGCACTGTCACTGTCACTGCGGCACCAGATCATCCTGCGACATGGCGTGGGTGCGTGTGTCCAGCCATCCTCCCGACCTCAGTGGGTACGCGAACCGAACATCCACAGCGGCCCTCCTGCTTACTCCTCCACGATGGCTGGATGCGAGCCACTTGGCGGCCCATGCCTGCTTCCCGGATGAGGAGCAACTTCTGACTAACAGGCCCTAGATTCGTCACTCCCCTAGCCGGACAAAAAACAGAAAAGCGACATGTAAAATATAGTTAAAAAGTAATCACTCTTAGCCATCACCCAGCTAGCGTCAGAGATAAGATGGCAAGAAATGTCTAAAAGTTCAAGAAGATTCGCCTCTTACAATCAAACATTATTCTCAGTGATGCCATAACACCTGCGGCAACTCTAGGCACTGCTTCTTAGCATGTTCACCCCAGAACTAGCATGGAGTGACGGCAATGTTGCGCGCCAAAAACCTGGGTGTCAACTCTGAGTAAGTCCATCTAAACACCTTCCTTAAACACTAACTGACATTCCTTCCACATTATCTCTGTCGCGTGCCCCCGCCCCGATCAACTTTTTTCTTTCAAGGTGAGAATATTAATTATACGAGTCAACTGCCGAATTAAGTCCCACATCAAACAGCTCGGGGGGGGGGAGGGGGTGGAGGGCGTAGGGGGGAATGAAAAACTTGTGCCCACCTTTAATGCAAATGTATCCGAGATTAGTCATGCAACTGCAAAAAAAAGTGATATATAGCCTCCTGAAGAATGAGGCATTCTCCTACAGTCACTTCTGAGAGAAATGATAGAGACCCAGTCACCCGTGGCCAGCGATTAACAGGGTCATGCGAGCCTGGAATCACAAGAAGCGGCGTCATCAACCATTTATAATCGGAGCTACACGAGACACAGCTCCCATGATTTTCACCCCCCTCGCGACAGTTCATTTGCCCATAAGGAACACAAAGCAGCCGAAGGCAGCGGGGAAGCCGAAGCCGAGGCGCGAGGGGCCGGCGAATCCTTTGCAATCCGGGCTTCATCTGAGACACCGAGACCTGGCCAAGCACTAGTAAGGGAAACAGCTCCGCTAAGGCCCGAGAGCCGGCCGACACCGCCAGGCCTCCACCGCACGGCTGCTACCCCGACCGCAGAACGGCGGCCCCAGAGCAGGCGTGATAGCGGTGAGGCGGGCGCCCCTGTCACCGCGGAATACGCGGCCCCTGAGAAGCCACCTTCCGCGACGCCCGCACAGACGCGACCAGGGCGCCGCATCGCGCCTTTAACCTGAAAAGCCGGTCACGCCGTCCGGAGGATGATAATCGACCGGCGGAGGCCCGACTGGTGACGAGCGATGGGCAGGTCCGCGCCGCTGAAATAGCGTCCATCAGGTGAAATCAAGGCCGGGAGTGCACTAGCCGGCGCCGAACGGAGGGAGAGAATTTAGCGAAGCCGAGCCCCCTCATGAACTACCTGCCCCGTGAGGCAGACAGCACACGCCAGTTATGTCGCGACACTCCGACAACTCCCGTGGCCCCCTACGCCTTCCCCCCCCTACAGTCCCCTCCCGCCTCTCGGGCGCGGCCCCGCGGCCGACCAGCCATCTCTGAACATACTTTTTATACCTCTCTCCTCTCGTTTATCTCTTTGTAGTACTGTTTTCTATGCCCTTGTTTAGACCTCTGATATGAGGTGTTCTGAGATCAGGGAGAATAGATGGTACGAAGGCGGGGGGAGCGGCGGAGGACCTGACGAGGGGGGCCGGGGGACCCTCGCGTCCGCACGCCCCCCCGGACGGAAGGGGAAGACCACGCGGGGAGCGCCGGGAAGGCAAGGAACCTGAGGATGAGGCGGTCGAGCGGGCAGGGCCGAAACGCCGCGGGCAAGCATGCGGCCCGTGGACAAGATGTGTCGTGTGGACGTGTTTCGCCGATCATCCCCATAACAGCGCAGCGCTGCCACACGCCGCCAGAGTAACAGTCATGAGCCTCGCAGCCCAAGTCTAGCAGCTTGCGCCCCAGTTCACGGCCGGCGACCTGCCAGCTCAACCAGGCCGAGCGAACCTCAAAAATGGGACACACGCACTGCACGCGCGTTCCGCCCCCATCCCACCAGCGAAGCTCCAGGGACACCGCCGGGCGACAGATTTATCGCCCCCGACCGCATCATCAAGGCGCAGCCGTATAAGCGACGGATGACCGCCCCCAGCCGCGTAAAACTGACCCACTTTTTAAGTCGGGAGACTCCAAGGGGGGGCCCAGTAGCGCCCATGCCGCCCCAGATCGCACGGATCGAGCCGCGACCTCCCCTCCCGACCCAATACACTCACTGCTCTGGCCCGCCACGCGGCGTTCTAAAGGACGGCGGGTCGGGAATGCGATGAGGGAAGCAGTTCGCGCACCGACGCGAGAGGGGAACCGAGGCCGGGCGGTGCCGGCTCTGCACAGCGCCTGTGCTGCCCGGTGTCTGTGCCCGGCCCGGCCCGGCTCGGCTCGGCTCGGCTCGGCTCTGTGTTCTTAGCAGAAGTGGCGAGGGAACATGGGAGCGTCTCGTGGAGCTGGAAATGGGGTGAGCTGTGATTCCAGCTCCTGCTGTTCCTGCCACGGTGACAGGTTTTCAAAAGTGACTGGGGGAGAAGCCTCATTTTCAGGAGGGCTTATACTTGTTTTCAGTTCAATATTCGAATACATATTGCATTAAATGCAAAGTTTTTCATGCTGTTTGATGTGGGACTTAATGGCAGTTGCTTAGATAATTAAATATTCTTCACTTGAAAGAAAAGTTAGTCAGTTAGTGTTTAAGGAAGGTGTTTAGATGGACTTCTCAGAGTTGACCCCAGGTTGCCCAACATTGCCCACTCCCATCAGTTCTGAGGGGAACAGGCAGAAGCAGTGCCAGAGTTCCCAGGGTTATCATCACTGGAAAATGTTTGATTGTAAGAGCGAACTTCTTGAATTTAGACATTTCTGCCATCTTATCTCTGACCTACTGGGTGACTAAAGTGAACTTTTTAACAATTTATGCCTTTTCTGGTTTTTTCCCTAGTGAGTGACGAATCCAGCCGTGAGTCAGAAGTTGCTCCCCGGGAGCACATGGGCCCCAGTGGCTCCATCCAGCCTCGGGAGGAGAAGCAGGAGCCCGTGGTGGTTCGGCCGTACCCACAGGTCCAGATGCTGACACAGCACCACCCTGTCCAGTCTGGTGCCCCAGTGACAGTGACAGCACCACCAGCACATTTGACTCCAGCTGTGCCACTTTCTTTTTCAGATGGGCTTATGAAGGTAATGAGAGGATTCATCAGGGAAAAGAATACAATCTGTAAGAGTCGGTGTTGAGAAAATTAAATTGCACCAAAACCTTCCCTGCTTTTGTTTCTAAAGCTTTCCTTGCATGCTTCTGCTATCTGTGCGGTGCCTTGTGGGTTTGGCTGTTCCAGATGATCCACTGAGGATTTGCTAGTATTTCAGCATTATAGTTGAGGGGGGTGTATTTTGTTTATCTTTGAGGAGAACAGTGATGTCAATCAGTTTCTGAAGTCTTCCATTTTCTCTGCAGGATGTAAAATCAACTGTTAACATCCAGTGTCCGTAGGGCAATATCATAGCCCTGACAGATTCCACTGATGATTCATGCTAGAACCTGTACGTTTCCAGGACAGAATAAGCCCTTTCTTTGTTTGGAATAACCAAATGTCCAGTATCTTTCCTCTCCAAATATTTAACCATACTTCCATAAACTTTCTCCTCCGGCTTTGACACCACAGAATGATTGTTATTTCAACACTGAAGCAGCAATCTTCTTCTCGTTTGAACTTGCCAATGTTTCTGTCTTTCCATTTCTTGTAGCCTCCCTTGAAGCCCACCATGCCCAGCCGGCCCATTGCTCCTGCTCCACCCTCCACTCTCTCAGCTCCCACAAAGGTCCCTGGGCAAGTGACTGTGACCATGGAAAGCAGCATACCACAGGCTCCAACAATTCCTGTGGCAACCATCAGTGGGCAACAGGTCTGGTTTTTTGGTGGCTTTTCTGTTCCATCTCACTGCGTGGTCAGATCAATACAAGTACAGCTGAGGTGGGCTTTTGCAGCAGGAGGGAAGGGAACGAAAGCAGGTTTCCCTTTTCAGTGCTACTGGTTGTTGGATCAGTTCTGGACCATTAAACTTCAGGCTTGGTTGTCACTACCTCTTTACAGAGCTGCTGATTTGTTGGAATCATCCAATTGAGATAGCACAGCCAGGCTGTGATGGCAGAGCCATACCCAAAAGCTGGGTCTTTCCTTAAAAGCTCCTGCTTTGTCAGTGTCACTTGGAGAATTTCTACTGTAGAGAAACTGCTGGGATTCATTATTGCAGTGTTCTTCAGCTTCCCTGGGAGGAGAGCAGAAGAGACTAGTGAACATGTCATGGGCTTGCACTGTGTTCTTATTGAACTAGGAGTGACAACATTCGAAGGAGCCTGTGTAGATAGTGCTTTGGAATTTTCTCCTCTAAGTTGACTGCAAAGCCACTCCTTGTTTAGTTTGAAAATAGTTTGCCAGAACACTCATTGCTAAACCTCTCAGGGTTTTGATGTAAAGTGGACTTGAGTTAGTCTGGCCAAGGATGTGCAGCAATTTCAGTGGATTTATCTTATATTAATATCCCTGTGAAATCTAGAATTATAAAAAAATAGAATTTGTTCCAGCATTTTCCAGGCTTCCACCATTTTCTCAGCTTTATTGGAGAGGTGGAATGAAACTATGCCTTAATGTCACCGATGCTAGAAGGGCCAACTCTGTGGGTGGCTGCTGGGTGACTGTCACCCAAGTATCAACCATCAAAACAGACCAGTGAAACAGAGAAGTGTTTACATCTTCCAGTGTCAGCAGGCTCTGTAACTTCATCCTGTACAAACACCTGCCTCTTTCTCCACTCAGCTTTTAATGCATGCAGCCTTGGTACCCCAAGTATTTCTCCAAAATCTCTTTTCTCTGTCTGAGGCTGAGATATGATAATTCTGTGGCCACTGATTTTTGTCAACACAGCTGACTTGTTTTATTCTTGAACTCTGCAGGGGCATCCCAGTAACTTGCATCATATCATGGCCACCAACGTGCAGATGTCCATCATCAGGAGTAGTGCTCCTGGGCCTCCACTGCACATTGGAGCTTCTCATCTGCCCCGAGGTAAAGATCCAGCTGTGCTGTCCCTGCCTTCTGTTCACAGTCTCTCAGCTGGTGCATTTAGCTCACACCCCTGAAACTCTCCTCACTGCCAATGCAGCTATTTCTTCAGATGTTAAAATTGCTAGCGTGAGTGAGTGACTGCTGGCCTTTTAAGAGTTATGTTGCCTTCAGCCATTTAGGGCAGGACCATGTGACACTGTTTAAAATGCTGGCAGATACCAGCACATCTGTTATTCTAATTCTTTGCTGTTAAAACAATCAACACTCTCAAGAGAAAATATCCACTGGTAGAGACTCACCTACCCTGCAAAATGTCATGTACATTCTGGGTAGCATTGCTCACCCATGGCAGGGGCACGTGGGCAGTTGTGAGCCACAGTCTTGTTTCCCTCTGTCACAGGACCACTCATGCATTGTTATGCATGCTAGCACATCGTATTGTGTGCATTTGCATTTACCCCTGAGTTAAATGCTGGTGATAACTACAGGCTCTTGTTTCTGAGGATTTTGGATTCTATGTAAAACAGGAGATCAGCCCCTTAATGCAGCTCTGTGCTCAGTGCAGCCTGTCAGATTTCTGACTGCAGCTTTGCTTTCAAAGTCTTATGGGTTAGGTTTGCAGTTCAGCTTCAAATTGATCTGAATTCCCAGTACCATTTGTCAGTTTTATTCCCTTTTATGCTCAATGTTATTTGCTCACTCAAGAAAAATAAATTGACATGAGCAAAACCATAATATTCTTTAACTAGAGCAGGTGGAAGGGCTGAGGAGGTTCATCTGTAGCTACAGTAGTGTTGTTCACCTGATTCTGAGGGGACAGCTGGCACAGACTTGGACTCTCAGTACACATTTTCATTTTTTCCCTGCTCTTTTTCTCTGGGTTTGAATATTAACTTTTGAAGTAGTAATTTCAATGGAGGGCATGTACAGAAGGTGTGCGAACCTGTCCATCAACTTATTGCAAGGCTATTTGCCTGCTACTGTGATTTATTATGGTCAGGAGTCATCAGACAGGAGACAAATTAATCAATTGCAAGTTTAAATGGTGTGGATTTTTAGTCTTGGTTTTTGGGGGGGGAGGTATAGCTGTTTGTTTTATTTTGTGTGGTATTTCTGTGTCCTTTTGGTTTCCTCCTTTTTCAACTGTGTTTTTCTTCTGTACTTCATCAGCTGCAGTGAGATCATTGCTGGTATCAGGTGACTTATTTACACACTGGCCCAGTAATCAAATTGAATTATTTCTAGTGACTTCCATAGCTTGGAATAAGAAAACAAAACATGGGATTTGCAATACAAGGCTATTACAGGGGAATAAGAAATACTTCTAAAGCAAATTAATTTAAAATAATACTTACCCTTCTACACGTGCTTTTGTAAAACTTATATGTATTTGTTGAAAGCCTTATTTTTACACCAACATCACATGAACTGACCTGAATATGAACTGCATTAAAACTGAAAGACCAGCTGATGGCAGGGTCTGTCTGTGATTGTGATGGAGCTGTTGGGTGCACAGATTTTTAACACGCTTGGTTTCTTCCTCAGGTGCAGCAGCTGCTGCAGTGATGTCCAGTTCTAAAGTAACAACAGTCCTGAGACCAGCCTCCCAGTTGCCAAATGCAGCTGCAGCCCAGCCAGCAGTTCAGCACATCATTCACCAGCCAATCCAGGCAGGTAGCAGCCAGGCAGCTCTGCACATCACTGACCACAGCTCCAAATGCCTCCTGGCACTCCTCTGTAATGTATAACCTCTCATTCACTGGGCTGAAGCTACTGTCAGCTCACTTCCAGGTCTATTTTCTGTATTTCCTTCAGAGACTTGGTGGGTTTTAATCTTGGTGGGTTTTAATCCAAAGTGCATAGAAGCTGGGAAAACAATTTCATTTCAGACACACTCAAGTTTTAAAGTCTGAAAAGTCTGGTTCAATAGGCTGGTGTTGATTTATTGTTCAATGTGTGAATTGATGTAGAATTTTTGATACTTGCTGTGATATGCTTCTGTATATCTTGGCTTTTGTACATGTATAAGGAGAAGATTGTAGATCTTGTCTCCCTACAGCAGTGCCAATATTCAGCCCTAGGACAGAAGGTTAAATATCTTCACACTGTGCTTTCAGTTAGGACCCAAATCACCTCTGATTTGATGTGCGTTGGAGTTCCTTTTCTTTTCATTCTGAAGGGAGCTGAGTTTGAGGTTTTTCCTAAAGATCTTCACGAGACCCAGTCTTGTTAACTTTGTTGCTTACTGCTTCCAGTGCTGTATGTGTGTTGAAAACCAGGACAGTTCTGCTTAGGAGCTTGCAGATCAATTCAGAAGGACTGGAAATGTCTCAGAATGACAAAACTTAGTGACGGGGCGTAGGGAAGCCAGTTTTAACTAAGTAATTCCTAGTTGTTCACTAAACAGCAGAATTTCCTTTCTGAATGTTCTCTGGTTTACTTTGTTTTTGTTTTTTTTTTAAATAGTCTCGTCCTCCTGTGACAACTTCGAGCACTATTCCTCCTGCAGTGGTGGCAACTGTCTCAGCCACGAGAGCTCAGTCCCCTGTTATAACCACAACAGCAGCACATGCCACAGAGTCAACCCTCAGGTAAAACCTACAGAAACTCTGTATTTGACAGAAAATGCAGCAAGGGGAAATGTTAATCAGCCAGAGCTGATAATCCTCTGTTTGTGGCGTGATACAAAGCCAAATTAGTAATGCTTGCACAGTGCAAATCCTTGCAGTTCTGTGAATAAAAACGGGTATAAGCATGAATTGCTGGTTTGTGTTACGAGAAGGAAAGACCATAATGAATCACTTCTGATGTCCTGCTCCCTGGACAGCAGAGTTTGTGTTACAGGAACTTGTGGATATTTGGCCTGTATTTTTTACGAAGACACAGTGAAAAGTGATACATGAAGGCTGAAATGAAGTTCCTTTTCTGAACTGATAAGAGTTATAATAAGACTGCCCTGCTGGCTGGGTACACAGGGGACAGAGCAGTGTAGCTCAATTTCCTTCTGTTGCTTCGCCATGTGATTGACAGCAGCGCTGCTGCCACTGGGGAGGAGACTGAGGCCTGCTGTGTGTCCCTGTGTTGGATCTTTCCTAGTCAGTACCCAGAAGGTTGTTTTGATGATTACTCTTCTTCCTGTGCAGCCGCCCCACGCTGTCCATCCAGCAGCACCCTCCTTCTGCAGCGATCAGCATCCAGCGGCCGGCGCAGCCGCGGGACACGGCCACGCGCATCACGCTGCCCTCACACCCAGCCATAGGCACCCAGAAACCACAGCTCCACACCATGGCTCAGGTAACTGCAGGCAGCACACGGCCCTCCTGCTGCTTCTCTTCTGAAGATCTCTTTGGTTTATAGCTTGCAGGCTTAAGATTAAATTTTGGAAAAGAGTTAGTATGAGTTAGAAGATAATGTTCTGGACGGTCAATGCAAGGTGATTCTGTATTAAGGATGGATTTTAAATGTAGTAGTTTTCTAACTTTAAGAATTTCTTTTCATAGAAAACCATTTTCAGTACTGGGACTCCTGTGGCAGCAGCAACTGTGGCACCTATATTGGCAACAAATACCATTGCTTCAGCAACCACAGCTGGTGAGTATTCATAATGCTGTTGTGGGAGCATTGTGAAGGGTGGGGTTTGTGGCTTTTTGTTGGCTTTCTTCTTTAAATTTAGAACCCAGGCATTTTTTAGGAAATCTTTTTTCATGGTAGAGACTGCATTTGGAGGTGCATGAGCAGGCTTTAGGAGAGAAATTACTGAGTTTTTCAGAGAGGTTGTCTGGTTTGGGGGATTTGCTCTCTTTAGGATGTAGATACACTGGTGTAGTAGGGCTCCAAAGAAACATCTCCTTTTAAGTTTATTTTTTCTTCTCCAGGTTCTGTATCTCACACCCAAGCGCCTACAAGCACCATTGTTACCATGACAATGCCCTCACATTCTTCCCATGCTACAGCTGTCACGACCTCAAACATCCCAGTTGGTGAGTGATTTCAGCTCTCAGAAAAGTGTGGAACTGATGCTCCAGGTTTTCTCTGTATGCTGGAAGTGTTTGTGCATGTTAGCAAATTATGGAGGAAAAGAAAATCAGTTCAAGCAGGGAGAAACCAATTAACAGGTCTGCTGTTCTAATTTTCTTTAATACCAGGAAGAAATAGATGTTTTAGGAGGAGCAGGTAGTAAAATGGCTCATTTACTTTCTCTGTTGAATTTTTAGACAAACTTGCAGGCATTTCAAAACCTGCATTGGACACTAAAAGTTTTAACTGCTTGGTAATAGACTACGGCTTTCATAGTTGATTTTGTAAGTTACTTCATGTGCTTCTTGAGGTGTTAGGTGCAGCCTAGCTGAATTTAATTAGTGTGTTCACTTCCATGTAAAGCACAGAGGTCTAAAGTTGGAAACTTTATTTGCCTGGATGTGGAATGCATAAATTTCCTTTTGTTCATCTGTTTTCCTGCTGACCTTCTTGTTCTTTTTGAAATCTTGTGATATCTCTCCAACCATAGATTTCCAAGGAGTGAAATTGTATCTCATACAGCAATGTTTCTTGTCAAGCTTTTGTAGGTGTTTTCTTTCTTTTTATGGCCTCTGTCCACAAACACTTGTCTGCCTTGGTCTCATTTCCCTTGATCTCTGCTTTCCAAACTCAGATAACTTGTTCTTGACATCAGAATGGTTTGGGCTGAACCTTAAAAAACCCAATTTAATCTGAGCACTGAAGTGACTTTGTTAGCAAGTGTAATTCATACACGTATTTAGAATACCCATCCATTCTGATATAAATTGATGAGAAAGGCTTTGTTCTCCTTTTTCTTTTGGCCTGTTGTGGATTGGAAATCCTCTGTGGATGGGGTGGGTTGTTTTGGGTTGAGAGGGAAGGGAGTAGTGTTGGTTGTTGGTTTGACAAGGTTATTGATCTTGCCTTTGCAGTGTTTACAGCCTTTCCTTTGACTGTCAGTTGATGCCATGCTTGTCTTTATGCAGCTAAAGTGGTTCCCCAGCAAATCACACACACTTCTCCCCGGATCCAGTCTGATTACACAGCAGAGAGGAGTAACCTCATACCTCTGTCCAGCCACCGGGCATCTCCAAACCCAGTAGCCATGGAAACCAGAAATGACAACAGGTGGGCACAGGACTAACAGCTTTACCAATCAGAGTGTGTGTGGGTAGGGGTTGAGTGCCCTGCTGCTTTTCTGCATTATGCTGTGGTGGAAATAACAGGGTTGTGAAAAACAGGGTAGGGGGGCGAGGCAAACCCCTTGGCTTTATCTGGTCATTTTTCTTAGGGTCAGGATTAAAAGTGTGTGAGAGAGAATTCTTGTTCAAACTTGGATGTTTATTATCTCTTATCTGCTTTTCAGCCTCACTGACTGTGAGTGCTTCTACATGCAAAGTTAACAGAGCAAAAATGGATTACAGAGTTATGTCTTCAAGGTCTTTTTGACCTTAAACTACTCAATTATGAGATGACAATTAATTTTATTTTTTCTTCTAACTCAATAACTTATCACCCATTGTCTGCGCTGCAGATTTTTTCACAAAATCACCCAAACTTGTGAAGAAGATATGCCTAAAACCTCCATCTTGTTACATATATATTACTCTATCCCAAAATCCCAAATTCGAAATTTTTCACCCTGTGAGATAACACACTTCTATTCAACTACACACTTATAATTTCAGTGCTCTTACTCAATTTTGGAAGCCTTTTCCATGGCCTCAGGTCAAATGCAGTGCATCCTTGAGGATCAGCTCAAAAAGCCTGAAATCCTCTGTGTCCAGGGTTCCGACAAGGGGGGAGATTTGGTAGTTTTGAATCAATTAGGATAGTTGAGGTCATTGGTACCTTATGACAGATGAGATTGGAAGGCACAGGGAGTGCTGAGGGGCAGGGGTTGAAGGTTTCCTGCGGAGCTGCTGAGTGTAACACTTGCTCTCTTTGATGCCTGTAGGCAGTCGGTGCCTGTGCAGTTCCAGTATTTCTTACCTACCTACCCCCCCTCTGCCTACCCTCTGACTGCCCACACCTACACCCCCATCACCAGCTCCGTGTCCACCATCCGCCAGTATCCAGGTAAGCTCAGGGCAAGCAACTTTGGGTGCTTTGTTGAGCTCTTATGGATGTACTTTAGTGATGGAAACTACATGGAAGGAACTTTAGATGGAAATGGATGGAAGGAACTAAAAGGATTTGCGCTTGACTCTGAGAATTTGTCACAAAAAGTCTCTGAGGATTTGTCGACAGAGGGGAAAACTCATGGACAAGGGGTGTTGAACTACTTCAGAGCCTACTAAATCCAGCAAATCTCCAGAGTTTCATATTTGATATCCCAGGGGTTGTGTGTCAATAAGTAAAAGTTTTGAGTCTATAAATCAAAACAGTTTGGCTTCTCCAAACCAAGACCACTCTTCGATGCATCTTCATTCCCTGGCTCTTTTAATATCTTTCCATGTGAAGGTACAGTTTGAGAGAGAAACATGAACCAAAAAGGGAAAAACTAATTTGTGTTACACACTTACATTAGTGTTCTGTTCAGACAAATGGAGTAATTAATGTATTTGAACAGTCACAGTAATTTATAGTCAAAAAAATGATGCACAACCCAAACTTAGGTCATTCTGTGACAAAAGATGGAACATTTTTACCTTACGGGTCTGTTCTCTGTAATGGGATAATTTTCATATCCAGACTGCAAGAACATGCATGATGTGGATTTTCCTGGCCTATCTGTGTCTGCTGGCAGTACCTGGGAACAGTGTAGAGAAAATTCAGAATAACTGGGAGGTGGCAAAGCCCACTTTGTTTGTTTCCCACATTTGTTGAACAGGAAAGTGCAGAATCATAGGGTTCTTTAGGTTTAGAAGGACATTTAAGATCATCAAATCTAACCATTAGTCCAGCACTCCTAAGGCCACCACTAAACTATTTTCCCAAGTGACACATCCACACGTTGTTTAAATGCTGCCAGAGATGAGGACTCCAGCACTTCCCTGAGCAGCTGTGACAGGGATTCACAACCCTTTATGTGAAGAATTTTTTCCTCATATCCAATCTAAACCTTCCCTGACAGAATGTAGGCACACAGTCAAGGATTTCAATTCTGGAGGCATTCACTGGGCTGGTGGTAGGCTAATGGTCAGTTGTGTAAATGCAGATATATGTTCTTCATCAGGAGCTTATTGACAGAGACATTTTACTTTTTAAATTTACTTGAAGAATACATGGGAGGTATTAATTATGGCAGCTGGTGGTGACAACTTAAAGCAGAGAATTCAGAGTATGAAGAGGGAGATACACCTATGCTGAGCACAGCTGGGTGAGGGTACAGAGGACTTTCAGAGGAGACTTTAAAATTTCAGTGAGATAAGGAGAGTTAATGCAGAATTTTGGAGGAAGAATGTTGGCTTTGTTATTCCAAATGCTGCTTGTGTTTTACATAGTATCCTAAAAGATTTTGTTGGATAGAAAATTTTGCAACAACAGTGTTTTGACTAAGAGAATAAATGTGCCACGCTTTATATAGAGCCATTTTCAGGGACCTGGTTTCAGTTTTTGATGCCTGTTTTTAGAGTGTCTTGTCAGCACAAGAACTTGATGGAAATCCTGTGACAATGGTAAAACCAGCTTGTTCTGCATTGTTAGCAAGCAAGGCCATTGTTGGCAAGTTCACACTTCCATTCTGTCTGAGGCTGCAGAAATCCTGGTGCAGCTCTGCAGAGCCTGGAAATCTGGAGATCCAGGGTCTGCAAGTGGTCCAAAGGTATTATTTAAGTGCTGAATGGGAGAACTGTCATACACTGTATAATGGATCTGAAAAGGTGGAGTCAGTTGTTCAGAGCTGTGAATTTATTTAAATGAGTTGAGCTACTTAGAGAAGGTATATTGTTGGGAACATTGCTCTGCCACTAAAGGATAATTGTGTTCATTTGAGCTGTGGGGGTCCAGCCTCTAACTGTGAGTCCTGTTCTGAGGCCAGATAAGGTTGTGTTCAACTTCAGAGTTGAGTCAACTTCAGAGCACAAGAAATTACTTGGGTTTCTGATTATTTTCTGATTACTTTTAATCTATTCTTTAAGCAGGAAAAAATGCCAAGTGTTGGTACTTACAAGCATTGTAAAATGAGATCGTGAGCAAAAATAGAGCACAGCTTTCAGAGCCTGCAATTTGAGTCTACCTAAAAGCAGAGTTAAACTGATCTTTTTTTCTCATGCTGCAATTTGAAATTAAAAATGGAATGAAAATAAACAGTAATATTTAATTCCTCTGGCAGACAATCTTCTCTACTCTCATATTTACTACTGCAACAAGCAGTCTAGCAAATTAATTTTTCAAAGCATAAAAAAATAGTCTTTGGCAAGTTAGTATTTGTGCAAGAGGTGGTGGGGGAAGCTGAGGTGACCTGCTGCTGAGGTGTCTGTGTTGCTCCCAGTTTCAGCCCAGGCACCCAACTCTGCCATCACAGCTCAGACCGGCGTCGGGGTGGCCTCCACCGTGCACCTGAACCCCATGCAGCTGATGACAGTGGATGCATCTCATGCCCGGCACATCCAGGGCATCCAGCCTGCCCCCATCAGTGCCCAGGGCATCCAGCCTGCCCCCATCAGTGCCCAGGGCATCCAGCCAGCACCCATTGGGACTCAAGGGCTGCACCCTGCTGCACCCTTGGGCGCGCAGGGGCTGCAGCCAGCACCCATCGGTGCCCAGCAGCCAGCCGGAGACACCAAGACCTCAGGTAAGAGCAGCCAGCCAAGTCCTCACTTCAGAGCAGCTGAGCTGCTGTCCTGCACATTTGGCTCTGGCTGATTAGGTTGTTACAGTCTCTGTGGTCCAGAGGTGGACACTGAATACATCCACACACATACTCTCCCAGCAAATACCTGCTGCCTGTGTCTGATTTATTTTTAAAGCCTGCTAGGTGGAGTGTGTGGGTAGCCTTGGATGGCTTACTTCATTGGAAAAGAGTGGTAGTGCCTGAGCTTAAACAAGTGCCTTCAGTAAGGCCTTGTAGGAAAAGTAACTTACAAGGGAGAGATGTTCTCTGGCTGTGCATTAGATCCCAGGAGCAATTGCAATACAGCCAGGTACCTTCTGCTGTTGGTAACCTGATCTTGAGCTGTGACAGAAACCATCTTTGATTATCAGTGATTGGTCTGATGGAGCCCCAAGAGCTTACTGGAGGAATAGGATGTGGCACCCAGGAGAATAAGCTGTTGCATAGCTGGCAGGCACTGCCTTCCTGGCTGTCCACATGCTCTGCAGCCCTCAATGGGCCAAACAGGCTCTGGCAGGAGGTCAGGATGCAAACACAGCTGATGTAGCTTGCCTACAACTGGCAAATGTTGCCACCTGGGCTCTCCCAGAAGTGTTGCTCTGTTAATCCAGTTGTGTTGGTGATCTCCCGAGTGATTTCTGCCTTTTCCTTGTCTTCTGGGAAAGATTATTTCCCTAGAAGCAGTTGTTAGGCAGGAAGTAGTATCTATCTTCCCTGTGGAAGGTTCAGTGATCAGATTGCTCATGGCAAAGGTGCTGCTTACAAAGGAGTCTGAAAACACTGCAGTTAGAGACTGAGGGACTCAAGAGAATGGACAACATATACTCTACAGACACCTGCTTTGTCATCACATTCCATTAAGTAACTGCTGCTTTCCACTCTCTGTCTGTTTTCTTCTCTGCTGTGTCTGTGTCCATCCTTCCCAGCAGTAGTCTTGGCAGATGGAGCCACCATTGTAGCCAATCCTATTAGCAACACATTCAACACTGCTTCTGCAGCAACTACAGTTGTGCAAACCCACAACCAGAGTGCCAGTGCCAGTGCTCCAGCCCAGGGCTCCTCCCCACGCCCGAGCATCCTTCGCAAGAAACCAGCCACGGATGGGTGAGTAGAGCTGAAGGTGACACCTGGGTGACACTCCCGTGCAGTCCAAGTGGAATCATTTCAGTGGAGATAAGGAATACTCTAGCAGATTGTTCAGTCAGCAATGGTTGCAAGTTACCTGCTGATCAGTGAAACAGTTTTCCTCCCCCAGGGCCGGGTATAGTTTTCTGTAGTGTCAATAATAAAATGAGAAGAAGGACAGTTTGTCTTTTAGGTCTTGAAAGTGACCTTTTGAGAAAAAGTGGATTTGAGGCTTTCTTGCTTAGTGTGATAAGAAGAAAGAGTTCATAGTCTACTAAAATTAGAATGGGGTGCTTTGTCTTCAGTGCTTTTCTTGGAAGAATATGTGGATGAGTGGAAAGGATAGGATTAGTACCCTGCTGTGAAATCTGATTAGGAAAAAGGGAGGGAGTAACTCAAACCCTTAAAATATTTTATGTTGCCTGTCTATTTTTAAATGCCTTAATAAAGAAGCAAGAGACAGCTTTAGAATTAACAATGCATTTCCTCCCAACTAGCAACTGAAAACGTTTGGAACTAATGTGTCCTGTGAGATTAAAATTGCATATTTTTTTATGTGGGTGGAAACCTTTTTTAAGGCAGAGAAGCTGCAGGCTGTAAAACTAAAAGAGAAGTTTAAAGAGTCAGGGAAATCACTAAAGACTGTTTTCATTTGAGAGGTTTTGGATAGCAATTTGACTTTCGGTCCCCCAGGAGACTAAATAGTCTCTAAAATACCTTAATCAGCCTTATCATCCTAATATCCACACTCAGGCCTTGAGGTCCTGGAGTTAGGCTCTGACAGTCAGGCCCAGCTGAAGGGAGCAGATGCCCATCTGAGCACTGTTTAGTTCCAGATAATTTGCTCAGTCTCGAAGCAGGAGTTCCTAACAGTGGCATGGCCAGATCCCTTTGGCCACTGGTCCACTGCTGGAGCCTGGCAGTTGCAGCAAATGGGATGAAAGTAAAGCTGGGATTCTTGGAGAAGCCCTATATTGGGTGAGACTAGCCCAGAGCAACTAATCTTTTATTTTAAAAGAAAATAAAATGCCTAATTTGAAAAGTAAAATGAGACTCTATGTAGTGAATTGGTTACATTGAAGACAGAGAGCAGTGCTACAGCCATAATTCCTGTCCTGGTTTGTGTAAGAGCTGATTTCTTTGCTCTCAGGGGTGTTTGTCTCTGCACCAGGGAGATGGGAATCCTAGATCTGTTTGTCTCTTCCAGGCTGGCAGTCCGGAAAAGTTTAATTCCCCCTCAGCCACCTGAAGTGGCCAGCACACGTGTGGAGAGCACGATGCGAAGCACTTCTGGATCACCAAGACCTGCTGGGTAAGACTTCAGGAAACATCCAACTGCACCATAATAGTTTCATTACATTTATTTGAGTTGTGTTCTTTGGAGCTATTGGAGCATTTTTTTTTCATTTGGGAAGAAATCCATTTTGAATTTGTGACAAACTCAAACAGCCTTTACAAGCTCTGCTGTTTGTGAAGCTGAGGAAATTACCTTTAAAAGCTGTGGTGATGAGCTTTCATAGAAACAAACAAAAACCCCTCTGCTATTATAAGGGGAGGGAGGCCTCAAAACTTTTTTCCATAGTACTTGAAAATTATTGCTGAGGAAAGGTTAATGCAACTTCTGGCCTGCTTCACTTGAGTTCAGTGGCTTTACAATTTTTTGGTTTATAACTGTAAGCCACAGTGGGATTCTCCCCCCTGCAGAGAATGGGGCCAGTACAGTTTTGGGTAAAAGTTCCTCTTGGCTGCATTGTAAAACTGTTTTGGTCCTTTTACAAGTATTTCGAAGTTACCTGGAATTAGTCATGAGATTTGTTTGTCACAGTGAATGGAAAAAAGTATTATCTGCAATCAATACTGTAGTAGAAAAGTAAATAAATTATAAAAGAAAGCTCTCATAAAATCAGGTCTTGCTCTGCTAAATTAATAGCTAGCTTGCCTCTTCTATGTGCAGCTTGCAAGTTCTCATGTGAAAACAGTCTTGGGAATAAGAGTTTGTTAACACAACAAACTATTGCTGCGTGAAAAACAACTGCACCTGCAGTAAATAAGAAATCTATCTCATGAGAATCAGGGAACAAAATATGTAAGCTAACCAAGAATAAAGAAATTCAATAGACAAGCAAAATACCTTTTATTACCCAATGAGTGAAATGCACACCTTTGGTGAAAAGAATGTATAAAAGGGAAAACATGGCTGAAATAAAAGCTTTCTTCTGCCTTAGAAACTTTTAGTCATTATTGTGTTGTGGCTGCCTCTGCAACGACACAATACAAAGGATTAGAAAGGGAGAGGAGCAGGAAATAAAACTGAGATTAAGCCTGTTGTTAAACACTTTACTGAGCCAGGTGGGTGCAGGATAGTCTGACTGCAGTTTGGCTCATTCCTTTTGTGCTGGGTGCTCACAGCTGACACACAATTCACTTCACTTTGCTCTGCTTTCATTTGTGCTACAGTGGCAAGCCAAAGCCTGAAATCCACGTGTCCATGGCCACTCCAGTGCCCGTGTCTATGGAGGCAGTGTGTAACCAGGGTGGTGAGCAGCCCACCATCACAGTGCCCCCGACCTCCCAGCAGCCTCCCTCGGCCATTCCCACCATCATTGCAGCTGCCAGCCCCACCTCCCAGCCCGCAGCAGCGCTGGCCACCATGCCGGGAGCCGTGGCTGCTGCTCCACCAACTTCCACCACCATCGTGGCAGCCCCTGCTCCTCCATCCACCATGAGTGGGGCCCTGTCAGCTGTGCTGGGCCCTGTGGTGCCAGAGATCAAAATCAAAGAGGAAATGGAGCCTATGGACATCATGCGACCGGTATCTGGTAGGTGGCTGGGAATCATCAGGTTGCTTTTTTTTAATTTTGTTTTGTTTTGAGACAATGGAGGAATTAAGAGAATTTCAAAGGGTATCTCATACATGGTAGCACAGAACACCAGAGTTTCCATATGCTTTATAAAGATATTTTTTGCCTTTTTCCTAATCTCCCATGAAATCACATCCTATTGTGGCTGCTTTGTTCATGTTCAAATGATCCAGCTTCAAAGAGTCTGTGTGAATTCCTTGCCTGAAATGTGTGTGCTCAGCAGTGGTACCGACATATTATGGAACAGCTCAGTTAAATTCAGTTTGTTTACAAATCCAACTGTTCAGTAGCCTACTGTTCCAGTGGCCTCTTGTATCTGAGGAATTCATGGCCAAAATAGGACTTCCTGAGGCCCTCATATTCATGCATATTTTTCTCTAGAACTTTTCAGAATTTACTTACCCAGCTTGGACACAGTTGCTCTCAAATGGCGTGGTCAGTAAATTCATGTCCTCACAGATCTTATTGGGCACTATATAGTGGCAAAGTGATAGGAATGCATCCCACATTCATGGTTTTCAGAGTTCAGGTTTAGCTGTTGGTTTTCTCTCTCTCCTTGAAGCTGTGTGTTGTCCTGTGAGAAAGCAGCTCCTTGCTGCAGATGTGTCTGGAGCATGGCAGATAGCATTAAGCTCTTTGGGAATCTTCTGCCCCTTCCTGGCATTTGGAGCCAAATTGTCAAGAGATCCCATCCCAGAAATTTTGTGCTGCAGGCTTGATCATGGCTGATTGTCCCTCCAAGTTCAAGGAGTGTTCCCTCAGACTACCTGCCATGCTGCTGCCAGCTGCACAGGTGACCTGCTGAGCAGTGCTGAGGGCTTGGCAGTACAAGCAGACTTCTGCAAGAAGAGTGCTGCAGTCCTGCTTTGATTCCATCTGACTCTCCTATCACGAGAGAGTAGGGATTTGCTTACTCTGACCGTGACCTGTGCTGGTGGTCATACAGAGGAGTTGTTTTTACAGTAACACAGATGTTAGCATGATTTTTTAGTGTTTTGTAACACTAAACTAACATCAGCTTCAAATATGAAGCAACTGAGGGACAATTGGCTCTGTTCTCATTCTTTCTGTATATGAGACACTAAAGACTTTAGCTGATAGGCTTGTCCTAATAATTATTGCTGGCTTAATATCTGGCCTGTTGGTACACATCTCGTTCCTCACACTGTGCTGAAACAGGAACTACTTTTGGAGGTAGTGTTCAAACAATTAATTATCTTCCCACTGCTGAGGGTTTGAGTTCTTCTCTTTGCTTCCTCAGCAGTCCCTCCTTTGACTACAAGTACTGTGTCTCCATCTTTGGCACTGCTGGCCAACAATCTTTCCATGCCTCCAAGCGATTTGCCACCTGGTGCCTCGCCGAGGAAGAAACCCCGTAAGCAGCAGCATGTCATCTCCACAGAGGAAGGGGACATGATGGAAACAAACAGCACTGATGATGAGAAATCCACTGCCAAAAGTTTGCTGGTGAAGGCAGAGAAGCGAAAGTCTCCTCCAAAGGAGTATATAGGTAATGACATTTCTGATGTCTTTGTTCTTATTCAGGGTCTGTATTTTCTCTTCTGTTTGTTTCTCAGAGAAGGTGCTCTGTCACATTCCCACTTCCTAAATACAAGTAATAGAGAATCCAAGTAGCTGTTCCTCACCACTTTTGGTATAGGGCTGGGAAAATGAGTTCTCTCATGAGTTCTCTCAACCCACATATTGCATGAGGTGGCTTAATTCCTCACTTACTGATCTGCTGCTGGAGTTCCTGCTTCCACTCCTCGACGATAATGCAGTTCTGGATCCTTTTGTAGATGAGGAAGGTGTAAGATACGTCCCTGTGCGTCCCAGGCCGCCGATCACGCTGCTCCGTCATTACCGCAACCCCTGGAAAGCTGCTTACCACCACTTCCAGAGGTACAGCGATGTCCGAGTCAAAGGTCAGTCTCTGCACGGAGCAGAAAGGAAGGGAAGGAGGCTACACAGAATTAGCTGTGATTCTGTGAATGAAAAAAATGGTGTGGTTATTGATGGATCTGCTTATTGGCCACAGTAACCCCCTGCAGTGTTACAGGCTGGGGTCGGTGTGGTTGGACAGTGCCCAGGCACAAAGGGACCTGGGAGTGCTGGTCAGCAGCTGGCTGGACAGGAGCCAGCAGTGTGCCCTGGGGGCCAGGAAGGCCAATGGCCCCTGACCTGGATCAGGAATGGTGTGGCCAGCAGCAGCAGGGAGGTCATTCTGCCCCTGTACTCAGCACTGGTGAGGTCACCCCTCGAGCGCTGTGTCCAGTTCTGGGCCCTCAGTTTGGGAAGGACATTGAGACTCTGGAGCACATCCAGAGGAGGCAACGAGGCTGGAGAGGGGCTGGGGACACAAACCCTGTGAGGAATGGCTGAGGGAGCTGGGGGTGTTCAGCCTGGAGAAAAGGAGACTCAGAGATGACCTCATCACTCTCTACAGCTCCCTGAAAGGTGGCTGTGCTCAGGTTGTGCTCACTCTTTCTCCAGGCAGCACAGACAGAAACAGAGGACACAGGCTCAAACTGTGCCAAGGGAAATACAAGCTGGATATTAGGAAGAAGTTTTTCACAGAAAGAGTGATAAAGTACTGGAATGTTCTGCCCAGGGAGGTGGTGGAGTCACCATCCCTGGATGTGTTTAAAACAATATTGGATGTGGCACTTGGTGCCATGGTCTAGTTGAGGTGTTGAGGCATGGGTTGGTCTTGATGATGATCTTGAAGGTCTCTTCCAGCCCAGTGATTGTGTGAATTCTGTGAATTCTATGTAGCAATAGAAACTTGCTCACAAAAGGTATCCTCATACAAGTGATGTGCTGTGGTGATAGGCTGCAGCTGAGTTTTCTCATTTGCCACTTAACACTTGCCAGTTTAATCACAAACATTCTATATTTAGTGTAACTAGTCTTGTCAAGTAACAAATGGGCTTTTAAACAAGACGTTTTTTACCTAATACAAGGAAGAGAGAGATCAGATGCTCTCTTCCAGACTTTTTAGCTAGTATTTTAGAATTTTTAAGTAGACTGGGTTTTCACAACTGTGCAAATGCGTCTAGGAGAGAGCAGAAGTATTACAAGATGGACCATTTACTTGTTTGTGCCAGGTGCATGAAACATTGAGCACTACATTGTTTCAGTGAGAGAAAAATGGGTTATAATACAATTTTTCTGAAAGTACAGATAACCTGTTAGTCACTGAGAGCAGCAGTCAGGTACATGGCAGATGGGAAGTCACTTTCCTGCCTGAATCAAAACGTTGCTCATTGTCATTTATTAGGATGTAGGGTGAGCAGAACTTGGGTGGTTGTGGTTTGAGAGGAGAGGCCTGGCCAACTCCTGAAATTTGAGTACTGTGTTCTTGTGTTTCTTGGTGACAGAAGAGAAGAAGGCCATGCTGCAAGAGATTGCCAATCAGAAGGGTGTGTCCTGTCGTGCACAAGGGTGGAAGGTCCATCTCTGTGCGGCGCAGCTACTACAGCTGGTAGGTGCATGGGGCTTGGAGCTTCCTGCAACATGGGGGAACATGAAGCTGTGTAAGACAGGAAACAAACTCAGTACATCGGGATGCCCTAAAGGAGCTGGTGTATAGTGCCCAAAGGGAGTGGGACATGCTTTCCCCTTTCTCAGGAATGTGGCATAAGTGGCTTGGAAACTTGGAGTGTTGGTTTTGATCCAGACATAAGAGCTGATGTATTTTATACAGATGATCAAAACTGGCAACTCCCTCCTGCTGATGCACAGGTCTGAAGAAGCGTCTGTTTGGGATGGTGCGGCTGATCTGAGGAGGCAGCACTGATCCACATTCCTGGATGCTTCTGTTTCAGGTTGGGGGTGAGGTAGGTGCTCTGCATTTTAGCACCAAACTCCCCAAAACCTCTGCATTCCTGGAATAGTATTGTGAGCAGTAGGGGAAGCAGTTGTGGTAGGATCCACAGAAGATCTTCAGAAGAGGAGCAATCCTGTAAATAGGATGTTAAAAGGAATGATAGTGCCACATTTTGTCAGAGGCTCCCTCTTCTGAATCACTGACAAGAGCAGCTGAGAGGGGAATGGATTATCACTGTTTCTGTGTAGCTTTGTTAACATGGGCAAGTGTTTGCCAGCTTGGCAGTGACCCTTCTCATGAAGGGCTGATGTCTTTTAGACAAACCTGGAGCACGATGTGTATGAGAGACTGACTGCCCTGCAGGAGGGACTCATTCCTAAGAAAAAGGCAGCGACTGATGATGACTTGCATCGAATCAATGAACTGATACAGGTAGGTCCTGTGGCCTCCCAACCCAAAACCATACCCAATCCTACTGCTGTTAGTAAAAGCTCAAAAATCCCCAATGTGGGCTCACTTCCTGTGCCATCAGTTACAGGGGGCAGGAGGAGGGAAATGGAAAGGCGTTGCTTAGAGCAGGCATTCTGTGGTTAATGACAAGTGTTTCCTTCCAGGGGAACATGCAGAGGTGTAAACTCGTGATGGATCAAATCAATGAGGCTCGAGACTCCATGCTAAAGGTCTTGGATCACAAGGATCGTGTTTTGAAGCTTCTAAACAAGAATGGAACTGTCAAGAAAGTGTCCAAATTGAAGCGAAAGGAGAAGGTTTGAATGCAGATTAATGACTTTGGAAATGGAGAACGTGTACAGAACGGAGCTGAATCTTTTTGTAGTTTGGGTTTATTTTTAAGCGGAGCATCGGAATAAGAAAGGATGAGTTTAGGGAACAGATGGACACGTGAAGCCTGGTGACCTGAAGGAATTGTCCTTGGTCTTGTCATAATGAACAAAGATTTCTCTCAGGCTCATCCCTTTTTAAAGTCTTTCCAGTCCCACTGTTTAACTCCTAATGTGTCAGGTTTGGACACCTGTAAGGCAGGAGGTTGTGCAGGGGACTCCAGGAGGCTGACATAAAGCTATGGACCCAGACAGCAGCCAAGCTTCCAGCCGCGGAAATGGCACCTCTTTCAGTTACTTGTTCAGTTCTCATTCTGACCTTCCAGTGTCTAAAACAGCCTTCTTACACCAGTGCCACTGCACTAGGGGATCTGCCACAAAGAATCTCCAACAGCTCAGAAGCCCTAGCTGTCAAGATTAAAAAAATAAATAAATAAAAAGGAAAAAAAATAAGGAGGGGGGAGGGGGGAAATCATTTCAAAGTGATATTGTAGTGTCTGTGTCTGTGTTGGTGCTCCGGGATACTTGTGTTGAGGTACCTCTTGCAACAGAGGTGCTATAGCTGGTGTAATGTTAATTGTATGTACCACATACATCCTGAAAACATGAATAAAGGAATTGGAGGGTTTTGTATGTGAGCAGTTCGTGTACCTTTGTACCAGCAAAACTCTTCAAGCTGTCAACTTGAAAACGAAGCTTTGGAGGAAGCCTGAGGGGAGAAGAAAGAGCGTGCTGGGAACCAGCCAGCACCTTGTGCTGTGGAGGGGGAGTAATGCAGTTCCCAGTTCAGGTCCTAAAGATGAAATATGGATTACCCACCATGCCCTTGTGCATTTAACATTAATATTCTAGAAAAATTGCTAAATTGATTCATTTTTAGTCTCAGCAGGAAACTTCAGTGTCATGAACTAACTCTCTTAAGAATATGTTCTTTTCCTCATCCAGTTACAGTGCTGTTATCTTGCCTTTATTCAGAACTAAGTCCCTTCCAAACTTAGATTAAAAATATAGTATTTTATTCTTACTTCCTGATCTTTGTAATTAGAGTAGTAAGTAGAATGTCCATATTCACAGCGGTTTTATGGTTTTAATACATGCAAACCAAGTTTATTTCAGCTTTGGATGGTAGTCTTTCATATTAGCTTGATTCTGCTTGTTCAAATGAAACCACTTCCATTGTAAGATACAATTCTAACAAGGATATTGTAATTTCAATATTAGGAAAGTTACAATAGTTGTGTGTGTATGTTGAAATGAAAAGCAGTGGTAAGGCCAGAAAAGGTGGGAATTAAACTGCTGCTGTCACCTCACATTTCTTGTGCTTCAGGAACAGAACAACTTGCCACAACTGGTCAAGTCTTTGATGTTGTCAGGGTAATGAAACGCAGCACCAACACTCCCAGGTTCCTAAAGACTGTACAAGGAGCAATCTGGTGATTATGAAGTGGACTTTTGTAGGGTTGGGAGCTGTTCCGTATCTTGGCAAAGGGGTATTTGGTGCAATCCAAGGCATTACCAGCAAAGAGTGAGGTATGTGGGGGGAGGAAGGGAGGGAAGGATTCTTTTAAACACTGCAAAACTTAGGAACTCACTCTTGATCTGTTCTTCTGGGTATTCTCACCCAGTTCTTTGTAATCTTAGTTTTCCTAAGCTGGCTTTCAAGACTGCCATCTAGACTAAAAGAATGATGCTGTTCCCTAACCTTAGAATGGCAATAATTACAGTGCTGCTCTTGTGCTGTGGAAACCATGTAGATTCTGTAATGTTGAAGGCCAGGAGCAAACCTGTAGAAGGTGTCCCAGCCCTTGGCAGGGGGAGGAACAAAACAAACTTGATCCTTTCTGCCCAAACTATTCTGTTTGGTTCTATTCTAGGGGAAAGAGCAAGATCCACTGACGTTCAACCAGATTTCTCCAGCTTCATGTTTTTATACCTCTTATTTATTGCTTAAGCTTCGATCAGAAATGGCATAAATTCCATTTTGCAGTCTTGAAAGGGTTCAGCCAGTTTGTCTCGGGGCAGAACGTGCTGTGTGGTTACTCTGGGCTATGCAAAGTTTGCTCTTCATTTTGCCCGGGTGTTTCAGCGGGTGTTGTCGGCAGGGAATTAGGCAGGAGCGCTGTGGTTTCCTCTATCCCATCCCATCCGTCGGCCGAGCACAGCTCGTACAGCCACAACAACTCCTGTCCCCTCATTGCGTGACTTCCACCGCCCACGGCCACAGAATTCTCTCAGGGCGGAATGCAGAGCCTCTATTTCTACAAGCTGTCCTAAACCCCTTGACTACTCTGCTTTGTTTTTCGTGGTGCTGTGACGAAGGGTGGAGGGAAGGATCTGGGTGCCCCGCTGGCAGCCGGAAATACTAAAGAAGTAATTTTTGCGTCGGTGCCGTTGTGATATCTACGGCTATAACTGTGTTACACTTGTCCGGCACGGGGGAAGCGCTTCGAGCCCTCAGGGCTCCCCTCACAGCGCTCCGGGCCGCACCAACGCTCCGGGAGCCGGGGGGGCGGCCAGCAGGAGCAAAGGGCGAGCAAAGGCTCCCCCGCTTCGAGCCGCACAATGGACGCTCCCCGGCTGGCGCCCCGCCCCTAATGACGCCATCGCCCCGCTGGCCAATGGCAGTGCGGCGCTGCTGCCGCGTGACGTCCCCGTCCCCGGAACTGTTTGTTCCCGCACGTGCGGTGCTCACGTGACGGGGAGGGCACGGAAGCGCGCGTCTCTATGGTTCCCGCGTGGGGCAGAGCGCCCGCGCTGGGGCCTCGGTTGTGTTGGCGCCGCCGGGAGGCTGGCGGACTATGAGTGTCCGTCCCTCATTACCTCACGGCCGGGAGGAGGAGGAGGAGGAGGAGGCTGCCGGGATAGCGGCGGACCTGCCCGCGGCCTCGCTCCGGTCCTCCGGCCGCCCGGGAAGCCCCGGCCGCGGCGGGCCCTGCCCGCTCCCCCGCCCGCCGGGCCCGCTTCTCCGGGGAGCCTCGCCCAGGCCCATGGCCCCATGAGGCGGCAGAAGGCTGCGGGGCAGCAGCGGCGGCGGCGGGGCTGAGGCGGAGGAGAAGCCGGGACGGGTGCAGGAGGTGGGTGAGCCAGCCCCCCCCGGGGTGTGAGGGAGGCAGGGTGGAGCGGGCCCCGCGCCCCCCGCCCGCCCCGGGCTGAGGGAGGCCGCAGGGGGGTCCCGCTCCGCGGCGCCCCCTGGCGGCCCCGGCGCTGCTCGGGGGGTCCCCGGGGTGTCCCCGGGCCGGAGCCGGCGGGGCTGCGGGACCCCCCCCGAACACCCCGCAAAGTTTGTGTGCGGCAGCCCGGGGCTCGTCCCGCCGCCGCGGTGCCCCGGGGTGCCCCCCTGCCCGCCCGCGGGGCGCTCCCGGGCAGCGGGGCTGGAGCGGAGCGGCCGCCTTTGTTAGGCCCCTGCTGCAGAGCAGGGGAGAAGAGGAGGAAGCTCCCCCCTGCCCCTGCCACGTCTCCGCTCTTGATTCAAGTGTTGTGCTTCCAAATAAATAAATAATGATTTATCTTCCCCACTGCGGCTGAGCCGTCAGTAGTGGCTGGGGAAGGCTCGTAAGGCTCAGCACCCTCCTAGAGCCAGAGCAGGTTACTTTTAATAGGCACTGAAGAATTTGCGTGGTCGCTTTGTCAAAGTTACGCTTTTCTTTTGCCTGGTTTGGTTTCTTTTTTTCCTTTTTTCTTTTTAAATTTTATTATTATTGCAGAAGTAGAGATCAAAGGAAGAATAATCATTTTCCTTAGATCTTGTGAGTTGTTCCTTATGGTCTTTCTAAAACCTTGAGGTGCGGATTCCTAAGCAGAGCAAGCACTGCGGGTGCACCTCTCAACACCCCTTACAGCAGTCCTGCTTCACTTCAGAGTCCTGTGACTCCTGCTGTGACCGATGAAACTTCATGAATAAAGTTTACCGGCTTTGCACGTGCAGAGAAGGAAGGGAAAGTTGTCACCCCCTGAATTTCAGTGCGTGGCACCCTCAGCCCCCAGTAGCGTGTTTGTGCTCTCGGCTTGGGAGGCTCGGAGGGCTGCTCTGGTGGTCGCAGCAGTTCCCTGGTACTCTGAGAGTCTCTGTGACTCACCTGCCCGTGCCTTGAACCCCGTTTGACACACTGGTTTTCCCTCCCCTGGTGTATTCAGATCTCATGGTGATGTTGGTGTTTTAAGTTCCTGCTGCTGACCTGTAATCCTTGCCTATCATGTTTGTTCATCTCTGTCTGCACAGCCTTTCCTCCCTGTGTTTGTTCCACCCCTTCTTGTGGTGCATGAGCTGATAGTCTCGTCTTTGCAGGCAAAACACTGTTCTGGGTTGTTGTTTTTTTTTTTAATTCCATGCCTGTTTCCTGCTAATATCACTTTCCTCTGTTCAGACCATGCTGGCTTCGGCTCTTCCTGTCATGCACATATTGTTTGTACCCTCTGCGTGTTTATTTGGGAGCTGTATTCATTCACCCAGTCCCAAAAAGTAAATGCAGATTCCAGTTCATGGTCTGGAAAATAGTCTGTAGTTTAGAAAATGGTGGTTTCAGTGCTTTAAGCTCCTCTTTGATCTTGCCAGAGCAAAATCAAGGGCAACACCCCTGGGAGTCCAGCCCCAAAGGTGTCATTTTGGACTGTTGTCATTCTTCTCTCAGGAACGGGGAAGGGAAATGCACTTTTTTTTTGCCACTGGTGCAGGTATTGAGTGAGGAGGAATGGGTGAGCAGGAAATGTAGTGGATAGGGTGTATCTGCAGTCCCCAAGTCTTTTTTTTTCCTTCTGTTTTCCCCCAGTTTTGTTCTTTTTATGGGAAGTCCAGTTGCAGGTTTTTTTGTGACGAGCCACCTATTAAGTGTTCAATACCTTGGGAAGTGTGATTGCATGCATGTTGTGACCAAACACTTCCAATTTCTGTGTGAAAACACCCATTCTGCTGAATTGGCTTCAGTGCTTGGTCATGTGGTTTGGAGGGTTTGCTTCCTCAAAGAAGCGAGGAAGCAGCTGATGGGTTTTCACCTGTAACTCTTTGTGTAACACTTTTCCCCCCTCCCCACCCCTCCACGCCAGGGTTCTGCAGTGCTCCAGGCAGCGAGTTTTGAAGCAGGATGGGAAAAAGACGCTGTGTTCCTCCACTTGAGCCCAAGCTGGCAGCTGGCTGTTGTGGGGTGAAGAAGCCCAAATTGTCTGGGAGTGGAACACACAGTCATGGGAATCAGACCACAACTGTACCAAGCTCCAGTTCAGGTCCTCTTCAGAACCACCAGCATACAGATGGGAATAATGGAAGGGAGAACGTATCTGACTTGACTTTGGGCCCAGGAAATTCCCCAATTACTCGAATGAATCCCACTTCAGGAGCTCTGAGCCCACTTACTCGGCCCAATGGAACTGCCAACAGCACCAAGAACCTGGTGGTGACAGCAGAGATGTGCTGCTACTGCTTTGATGTACTCTACTGTCATCTCTACGGGTTCCCTCAGCCACGGCTTCCTCGATTTACCAATGACCCCTAGTGAGTACATCCTTGTGTGGGAGCAAAGCTGGGAAACAGCTTCCAGAGCTGTGGTGTGCTTGGGGAAGGGAGAGGGTTTCCTTTGGGGAGTGGGATGAGTGGTGTGCAGGGAGGAAGGGGGGCATTCTGCACCTTACTTTGTGTGCTGGAAAGAAAAGGATGCACTGTAAGTGCACAAAAAATTAAAGCGTTGTTTGTTAGTGGAGGTGAGGAAGCTTTAAAGAGTGTCCTGAGAGGGAGAAAATCCTGAGCTCTACAGAAAGAGGGCTAGGCCAAGTGTGAAGAGGTATGGTGTTTCTTCAGCTCACAGTCTGGTGTGTTCCATGAGGCACTGTGTTCTTTGTGGAGGAGTGCAAACCCACTTCATGGTAATGTTCTGGTAAAGTTTGCCCCCTTCTTTGTTAGTAGATTCCTCTGCAAAAAATTAACTGAGCAGTGCCACCTACAAAATTTTACTAAAAAACCAGCTAAATAATGTCATTAATTTGAAGAAGCTCCAGCTTTTAATGTGAGACACTGACTTGGGGAAGGGAAGAGACTTCCTTCTGTGAAGCAAATGGAAAGGGAGCAAAGTAAGACGTTTGAAGTTGGAACAAGTTTCCTGTTCATCCTGAAACAAATGCTGGGCTGGTGAGGATTGGACAAAGACACTCAAAGAAGTTTTCAGCTGTCCAAGTGAATGAGTTTAGCAGGGAGGGGAATCTAAAAATTACCATTTAGAGAAGATGCGTTAGGGAGATAGTGCTAGCTGGGGAATGTGGGGAGAAATCATAGAATTATTTAGGTTGGAAAAACCTTTGAGTCCAACCGTGAACACAGCACTGCCAAGAGAGTTAACTTTCAAGGACGATACCAAGGTTAGGAGGAAAGGAGATGTGTATGAGCAGAAGTGGGGAGAAGGATTTGTGAAGCTGTTTTGGTTTGGTGATATTTAGCTAATGTTTATCTGAAGGTTGACTGCGTAGGTGTGGAAATGTTAATGTTGTTAAGATGTTTGTTGAAAGAATTATATGGGAAAGATCAATGACAGATGGACCTTCTGACACTCCTCCGGGGCCTCCTCCAGAACAACAGATAAAATAAAAAGTTGCTGACATCCCTAATTTAAGCTAATGAATTTTAAATTGATGTAAGGAGCAATGGCTTAAACAGGTCAAGGACTTTGTTTCTGTGTGTTCAGTGTCTGCCCACCTTTCTGCTGTCAGGGTGGATGTAGGTTGTGCTTCCGTGCAGTTAGATTATTCCAGCTGGATTATGGATACATGTTCTGAATGCTGCCACAGAGTAAGCTGTTTAATGCTGTAAATACAAATGAATAGAGAAATGCTCTGGACTAGGATATCAAATAGTTCCAGGGACTCCCCAGGCTGAAGCATTTCTGGTATTCATACCTATGCTAAGTGGGCTCCCTTTAGAACATTTGATGTTTCTGCTCATTATTTTATCACTCGGAGTGCAAAGGGTTATTTGCTGTTGTTCTGTTAAGCCGGTAAGAGACATGGTTTTATAGAGCTGCATTCTTTTGGTGTCAGAGGAGATTTCTGGCTGGATTTTGTTGCTTTTTCTGTTGACTAGTTTCAAGAAGGATGTCCTTCGGGGAAGAGCAGCTGGTTGGATTTTGTGCCCAGATTTGAAAAGTTAAAAATTGTTCACTCGTTATTTCTGTGCTCATAATCACAAGTCTTTTAGATCAGCACACCAACAAATCATAACCAGCCCTTCCCTTCTCTTCCCCTGTCAGCAAATGCTTACCTGGATTTTCTTGTGTTTCAGCATTTATGCTGTTGCTCCCAGGAAATAGTTGGATGTACCCCAGGGAAAAGCATGGGATTTGCTGTCTTGGAGAGCAGCACACAAGTGAGAACTGCCCCACTTGAGACAGTCTTGTAATGAACTTCAAGCCAAATGTTACCAAATACAAGAGTAAGCAGAGTGAAAATACAGAAATAATATGCATTTTTGCCTTTTGAGACATAATTAATGTCAATGTAAGAGATCTTTGGACAAAACAAAGGTTTATACCAGGAGTCTCTCTGGACAGAGAGAGAAGAGACTGATGATTGAATAGAAAGAGTCACAGCACATTCTTGAACTGTTTTTTATACAGGTGCTGGACTTCAAAGTAAAGATAAAAGCAGGTGTGAAGGTCAGGATTTGGCATAAGGAGTGTAAGAACATGCAAGTTACAGGGTTATGGATTAAAAACCACCATGAATTTCAGTCACCAGCCTGAGGGGAATGCACATGGACAACACTCTTGATGGGAATTATGGAGCTGGTAGATACCTGTGCAGTAAAGTTCCCTTATTCCAATGTTTGCAGTGATGGTCACAGATCAATGGAGAGACAGTGGCATTGCAAGACTTGGGTGAACTAACTTGGCAAAGGAAGGAACTATCCCCTTTACTATTCAGGTGACTGCAAGTAATTACAATTTGGAACCTATGCAAGCAGTTAATTGGTTACTTTCTCCACTTTTGTACTTCAGTCTGTTTTTTCAATGGTAGCTATTACAAACTGGTGCTAAGGCTATACCATGGAAGTTTCTAGTCGGCATGCAAGACAAATAAAAAGATCCTTGCATCATAAGATCTGTTCTGTAACAGGTTTTTCCCTAGTACAAGCTAAACCCTGATCCGAACAAACTGTATTTTTCTACTTCAAAATTCCCTTTGTAGTTGCAATTGATGAAGCTAATTTTTAGTTTCTGAAATTCCCCTCTCAGCCTAAAAACCCTCATCAAACACATATAAAGTGGGATGTTGTGGCTGGGGAAGAAAAGTTGGCATAATCCACCGAGGATATGGCTGCAGAGTACCAGTAAATGCTCTTGGGTGAGCATGGAAAAAAGATTGTTGTGACTTTTCTCAGTACATCTGGGAAATAACACTTTTCAAGGAGGGGCTCTGGAACAATGGGCTTATTGTCAGCTGCACCTGCAATTTGCTGAGTGCATTTATTCTTCAGAGACAGAAACATCATCTTCTCTGCAGTGAAAATAGTGAAATTTAATCTGTGTGTACAGAATCATATCTCTTTTTTTATGCCTCAGTTGTTCTGACCACAATGAAAAATGGTTTTAAATGTGCTTTAAGGTATTCTAAAATATACAGCCTTCTGAATGCAATTATCCTCTCCCCTCTGATAATCTCTCTTCTATTATAGATGTATAAAGCTGTGTTGCAGCTCAGTGGAAAGATGGGTTGTGGGATTTTTTTCCCTTTGGAAGGGGAAAGAGGTAAATTGAAAATGTGAACCTGCAATTTAAATTGAAGGGGAATTTACTTAGATTTGTATTCTGTGAGTGATGGTTTTTATGTTCTCCCTTGCCTTTTCTCTTTGGGGTGAGTGTCACATGCACCGAGCTGTACTTTCAAATTTTTTATTAGATTAAGGTAAATTTCCACTGAACTTGTGACAGTAGTGTTTCTCAGAGATCTCCCGTGTAAGTTTAGCATCTTTTTTTCTTTAAGTTTTCTAATGTATTTTCTTACACACTTTTTCTGTTTGTTCTTTCAACATATATAGATACATGATAGATGAAAATGTAGAGAAATTACATCCTGCAAGTGCCTTGAAGTGTTATTAGAAGACTAGAACAGTAAATCTCTTGTCTTGGGCAAGCCAACCAGAAAGTTGTTGTTGGGTGTGGAAGGATATTTCCACTTCCTCTGTGGGCAAAGTCCTTCCCAATTATCACTCAAGGGCTAATTGCTCTTCTGGGCAGTACTTTTGCCTTTGGGCACAGCTGGTAACTAGATCCTGAATGATGGATTTATGCTGTGATGGATTTCATTCCGTTGTCACTCTGAGGAACGTCACTGGGCATTGATTTATTACTACAGTTTAAATTGTGTCCTCACTACTTAGATATAAGAAGTTGGGTTGCTGTGTTTGAGAAATTATCCACACTCCACGCTGGCTTTGTTGTCTGAACAGAACAGATCTTAGTGTTTTTGTAAGGTTTGCTGCAGAGGTACATTGCTTACAAGAGCTTCAAGAGTTTGAGGAAAGTGTCTGAGCTATGTTGTCAGATCAGTCTTGATGGTTCAAAAGTCCTGTCAGTGTTTTCTAATCTCAGAAAATCATATTCTATCATATTAGTGAAAGTTCAATAGAAATCCACAGACTGATGTCTTGCATTCAGGACTCTGTACTCTGAACACGTCACAGAATCACTCATCCTGTTTTTGTAATTAGGTCAGCATTATCAGTTGCCTTACAGAATTTTGCAGATGTTTGGACATTCTTGTAGAGCTGCAGCCACCACTGTCCTTTTAGTGTTTCTCTCTACAGCTCTTTGCAACTTCACTCATTCCTGTAGAAGTTAATTTTTTTGTATTTAATGTTCACAGTTGTCTTTATCTGTTTATCTCTTCATAGAGCTCTGTTATTCTGAACTTGTTATTTAAGGCCAAATCGTGAGTTGTAGTTTAATAGCTTGAAGTGAACCTGCTGAGTTTGAGAATCTACTGTTATGCCTGTAAATTTGTGATGGCAGACAGGAAAGTGGAAATCCAAGTGATGTTTGAGTAGGAACAACAGTGGTTTAGATATGTGTTGAACAGGAGAAATATGTGTAAATACAAATCAAATGTAAGGTAAGCAAAAGATGTGGACATAAACTGCTTGAGCCTTAGGAATGGACCCAGAAATCAGATCCTCATGGAAATAACAGGGAGTAAAAATAATCTGCATTTCTTTTCATTCCTTAAAAAGAAAAGCTTTTATTGCAAATTCAATTTATAGAAATGGTAGTATAAAGAACTAACTTGCATCATCTATATTAATTTCTATATGACCTATTCTGGAAACTAGTGTATGCTACAAAGTGAGGCCCATGCTGACAGGCAGTCCGTGGGATCAAATAACCATTTCACTCATTAGAAGACAGCACAGAGTCTGGGCAGGAAGGTGTCCATGGGGGACTTGCAGAGTACTGCTGGGGAGAGGAGGGAGTGTGCTGAAAAGGTGGAGGGAAGTGTTGGGGTTTGCATGTGGGGGGGTGTGGGCATGAAGTTTTGTTCTTGTTAGATAGCAGGTGAGCAAATCTGCTGGGGGAGAGAAAGCAAAGGTCTGGGGCTTGTTCAACCTTGGTTGTCTCCCTTCAGCAACTGAATATCTGTAGAGGCTGCAGGGTTTCTTTTTAATTTTTTTTGCCTTTTCAGTCCACTCTTTGTGACGTGGAAGACGGGGCGAGACAAGCGGCTCCGTGGCTGCATCGGGACCTTTTCAGCCATGAATCTTCACTCAGGACTCAGGGAATATACATTAACCAGGTAACTGTCAAAAATGAAACAAGTGTGAAATCAGTTCATTCTCTGAAAATCTGTAAGGATTCAAGGTTAGGATGTTGGATCAGCATAGTTCAATGTAATACGCTTCATAATGAAATAAACCTGAGGCTGTGATAGTTACAGTGAGGTGATGTATCAGGATGTAGTGCAACATCTTTGAAAAGGTGAGTTGCAGTTGACATTTTAAGGCTACTGTCAAATCTGTCTTGCATCCTAACAGTTTTGACATCTGTGGCACGTAACTTCTCTCTGCCTGCAGTAGGCATTGGACAGCATCAGGAAGCTTTCCACTGGTATTACAGTTCATTAGATTAGGGAGAGATGCAAATCACTTTCTCTGCAGTAGCAGAGAAACATGTTTCATGCAGACATAATCAAAAGGGGAATAATTGAGCATCTGACACTTTATTTTGGTGCTTGTATTGGGTGATGTATCTTCTCTTCCCTTTAGTGCACTTAAGGACAGCCGATTTCCCCCCCTGACCCGCGAGGAGCTGCCCAAACTCTTCTGCTCTGTCTCCCTCCTCACTAACTTTGAGGATGCCAGTGACTACCTGGACTGGGAGGTGAGAACAGGTGCATTTGGAACTCTGCATCACTCTCTCGTTCCATTCGGGTTCGGGTTAGTACATGGTGATGTATCTCCTTCATTACAGGGGTGTATGGGGATAGAAGAGACTGGGAATAGAAGAAATGGGGCTGGAATACTAGAAGGAAGGAAGGGAGAGGATGGCCTAGCAGTGTGCTTTTGGTTGGGGGGATCTGAATGGGAATAAGAGAAACATGAAAGTGTTTCATGGACTTGACCCAGTAGGAAATGGGTGTAAATACACGTATAAAAACCTGAGAAGTATTTTGATAGTGTGGATAGAAACTGGAAATAAAAAGCACTTAAGAGCAAAGGTATGAATGATTTTTAGGGCCTTGTACATGGAAGTGCATTTTGTTCAAGAAGAATATATATGGACTTTATATAGTTGGGTAATTTTAGGCATCATTCTTGTGTGGTGAGATTTTGTCTCTCTTGCATAACACAAGAGATAGGAAACTGAAAAGACTTAGCTCAGGAGAAGTGGCAGGGACACTGGTGAGGCTTGTCTGGGAAGGGTGGCTAAGAGAGCTCCTTGTGAGACCTGCCAGGCAAGAGCAGAGCGTGGGGAAGAGAATGACCTTACCCAGGCAAAAGCCAAACTGTCCAGAGAGAGAGAGAGAGATGCACAGCGTTGTGGGAATGACAACTCAGTGCTAGCAAACACCTCTTATCTGGCTGTTCATTTCCATCTATAGGTTGGAATCCATGGGATCAGAATAGAGTTCATCAATGAGAAAGGTGTCAAACGCACAGCCACGTATTTACCTGAGGTTGCTAAGGAACAAGGTGGGTTTGAGATGGCAGCCAAACATGTCAACACATTGTGTCACAGAATTGGGTAAAAATCCATCAATCTGGGGCTTGGAATACAATGCTGTCCTCATAGTGGTGCCATGGAGCCACCACGCTTAATCTTGACAACTGACACCTGATACAGCTGCTGCTGGGTTTTCATCTGGCCTGTCTCGTCCCCTATCTTTGCACAGCTGCATTTTAGTGCCAGAATGTTTTAGGGCTGAAGAAATAGAGGATCTCAAAGTATGGATCTTCCAGCCTCATTCAGCATTACATCTTTCCTCTTCTATGTTCCTCCCACCAACTCGGATAACTGCAAGCTGCACAGCACCAACAGGAGAGTCACTTTCCTCCTCATTCTTGCTAAAGTAGCATCCTCCAGAGGAGGGCTAGAAACACAGCCCCTCTGGAGCACACTTCCCACTCAAATAGAGTAGTGGTCACCATGGTAACTGCTCAAAATATTGCCTCCTCCTTTCCTCCACCTAGCAGAGTGGAGTGGTCGCATCCTTCTGGCTCTGGGGCAAAAGACTAAGGTAGGAATTTTAACTCTGATCTCTCACATAGCAGTGCACTGTGCTATCACTAGAGCATCAATTCCAATTTGGCTATGTAAAGAGCTAAGTATTATCTTGTGTTCAAGGGAGCTAAGTGGCACATGATGAAAAAATTTGGGGTCCCTGCAACAGTAGCAAGGCACAGATCATTATAAGAAGACATGGAATGGAAAATGGAACTGCTCTTTATAGACCAGCTCCAATATAAGTTTAAAGGGTAGGCATGTGCAGAGAGCGTGCATGCATCAGGCCATATATGTCCAGTTCAACACTAGGATTTCTAAAGCTCAGAGTTTCCTGTTTAGTTGTTTGTTTTTCTAGAGTCCTTTTAATGCATCTCTTGTGGTTTTGAAACATTTTTTTTAATATTGAAAAATTTGCCTTGCTTCTGTTTTTCAATAGACTGGGATCAGATCCAGACCATAGACTCCTTACTCAGGAAAGGTGGCTTTAAGGCTCCCATTACCAATGATTTTAGGAAAACAATTAAACTTACCAGGTAAGTAGATGTATTTGTTGTCTTTTAATTTTACTTTATGGTGTTTTCTGGATGATTTAAAGTATTTGTGCTTGATATAAGTCTTCATGCCTCTTCCAGAGGAGATGTAGTGTGAAAGATCAAATCACAAATGCCATGTGTTAGGCATGTAATGCACATGGAATTAAGCACAACATGTTTGGTCCATGCAGGATCGAAGCTGGCCTTTTTTTCTAAGAGAAGTGTCATTGGTTTTAATATTACCATGTATGTGAAAGATCAGAAGCAGAACCTTTGAGAATTAAAAAGGTTGATTTTTTTTGGTATCTTTTCAGTGAACTTCCTTTTCTCAGTGTGCTCATCTGTGAATTCATAGGTGACAGCTGTCTTAAAACCAACCACACTCAAATCTGGCTGGTTTTCAGAATTTGCTTGCTTTTCTATATCACAGCTGTCCTATTCGTTTCTGCCCCCTTTATGTTAGTAAAAATTGGGACTTTCTGGTTTTGTATAGAAGCACTAATTTATCAGGTCATTCTTTATCTCTAGAGAAATGAGGTGAGTGTTCAGGGTTTTCTTTAATAGGAGATGACAGGAGGAAGGTTTTCATTAAAATCTCATGTAATGTGGTCTTAGTGCAACTCACAGCCACTTTGTAGCTGTTGTTTAGCTTGCTTTAGAAGAACGTGGAAAACTCTGGTCTCTCCAAAGGAACGTCACATTTTGTGAACTGTGATTGTACAACATGGACTAAGTAATTTACGTGCTATAATAAACCTCTCTTTACCCACCTCTGCGTCTCTTTCACTGCCTTTTCAAATGTGGAGATAACCACAAAAGTAAACAATAGTGAAGTACTGATAATTCAATCACTGTAGTTGAATCTCCTTCCAGCAAACTTTTCATGCCATTTTCATCCATTGCGTGTGGATAAAAAAGAATACAAATCATTTATTTCCTGTGTGCTACTTCAAGCATCCCTTTACTTACATTCACCTTGATTAGGACTCATCTTTTGGGACACTGGAGCTAATTCAAGCTCACATAGGTTATTCATGTCAGTGGATTCCTCTTGGTCATCACTGGCTGTGAGCTAAAGGGGAGTCTGAGGTGAATGTTTTATGTCAAGTGCCTGCGTGTGGCGTAGTCTGACGTTGTTTTCCTGCCTGTCCCACAGGTACCGCAGTGAGAAGGTGACAATCAGTTATGCAGAGTACATGGCCTCCCGCCAGCATTGTTTCCAGAACGGCACCCTTCATGCCCCGCCCCTGTACAATCATTACTCCTGACACACGGCTGCATGACCAGTCCCACTCCCCAGTTGCTGCCAACGGCTATGACATCATCGGGGCAGACGCCTCCTCTTCCTGGTCCAGTTACTTCTATTACTGCACCATTTTATGATGCTAGCTTCCGTTGCCAAGTCTGCCTTCCCACTGACCTGGGGGGAGGATGAGAGCGTGACAGGACTTCAGGGGCCCAAGCCTTATCTCAGCCTTCCCTCCGAGCGGGGGTTCAGTTGGATTGGGGCTCCATGCCTACGAACTGTCGTGAGGTGCAGAAGACCTTTGGGAGTGAAAGTGCTGCTTCGGACTGACCTGTTCCTGGGTGTTACTGACACTTTGGAAACTTGAGTTGTTTGTTATGGAAGCCCCCCAGATCAAGTAGGAGCATTCCCCTGGCAGCCTGGGCAACGGAGTCCAACAAAAAATTTTTTAGGTTCTTTTTAATTTTTTTTTTTAACCTCTGGTATCTGTTGTGTACTGAGAGCTGATTGCAGTCCCCATGCATCACAAGCGGACATCATGATATTGGGGAGGGTTGAACACCTGGATAGCACCCCATCCTCATGGACAGAAAACATGTGAAAAATTATTCCATTATTTAAATAAACCCTTGAAGGCTTTAAGGCTCAGATCCTTGGTAGGTTGGATTCTTGGTTATGAAGCCTGCTATGAAATACAGTGCTCTTTTGCCTGTAAGAGAGTGACATGGCACATGCTGTGTACACTGAGGAAAAGATCCTCGAGCGTCCGTGGACAGTCTTTGTTACGACCAAATTTTGTTTCCAAATATTTGTAAGAGATAGGATTAGGGCTGGGGAGGGGTTTGCAGAGCATTGACTGTAGTCATACAAGTGAGACCAGTGACTGAAATTTGTTTCAATTTAAGCTAACAGTCTTGGGGACCTTCCTTTTGATAGAACAACCACTTTTGCTGGTAGGACTACTGATCTTAGGGGCTGTGAGTGTTCCAGTTTATTCCAGGCCTATGGAATGGTGCTGTTCAGTTTTGTAAGATTTATCTTACTCAGCTTAGTCATTGCCACATCCAGGCAGTGAGTGGGCAAATCTGTATTACCCAAACTGCATGAAACTCTTGTGCATTCTGTATTTCTTCTCCCGTGGTTGATGATCACAAGGAATACTCTTGTCTGAAAGGAAGTTACCAGTTGTTATTCTGCAGCATCATTGAGGGATGCCATAAATTCAAAATTATGACACTCTTTCAATGAGATAACTGGACTTCAGAATACAATTTGGGGTGGGGTTGGTTGGTTGGTTGGTTGGTTTTCCAAGCAGAGGGTCAGCAGTGATCAGGGAAGAAAATACAAGTGCCTAGCAGAGTCATGGCTGTGTGGTTGCACAGTTTTTTAGAGCCTGCTTGTGTGTTGTAATTGGCTGGTGTTTGAAACCTGAGATTGTGCCGTGGTGTGGCAGGGAATAGGGCTGGTAGGAAGCTGGGAATTGCAGGGTGCTGCTCCTAAGCAAGCAAGGCACAACTTGGGCCATTTTGCTTCGTGTTGGTGGAAGTTCTGCTGGAGGAGAGAGATGTGAGGGAGATTCCTCTGGATAACGGTGCAATATTGACCCAGCTTTCCTTCTGTACTGGGTCATTCCTCCAAATTGCCACTTTTCCCTTCTGATGTTGTTGAAAAGCAATGGAAGATGAAAGGATTGTTTCGTGACTTCCTGCTGCTTGAGAATAAATAAGTCTCGTTACAAACCACTCCAGTTTGTAATTACTCCCCCAGGTGCCGTTGTAGTGATGGGGGAGGGTGGGGTCAGCTCCAGGCATACCACTCACCTTTCAGCTGTCAAACAGTATGATACATAGGGCTACACTCATTACTGTTCAAGTGTTCTATGTTAGAATTTAATTTCTAAAAGGTTTAAAAAAAGGCAAAAAAATGGTGCTAAAACTTCACCCCTGAGCACGCTCGGTGAGACTGGTCATGCAGGCATACAGTGCCAGGCTTTTCAACTATACTGTTTCTTTTTCAGGTGTTTGCCCTGTTCTGTGTCTTCAACAGTGTCTAGTGTTTTCCTGATTTCAGTTTCTTTGACTAGGGGATGACTAAAGGGTGGGGTGGGATGGGTTAGTTGTCATTTTTTTAAAGAACAGAATTTTAGGATTGAGTAACTTGGTTGGTTTAAGCCTGAAGTGGGACAGATGGTTTGGGACTGGGGAAGTCTTATCCTCTCCCACTTCTATTTCCCCACTCAGTCTGTTTAAAAAAAACAAACAAACAAAACATAAATGCCTCTAAATATGTACTGTGTTCTTGTCTTGTTGCAGTGAGCAGAGAAGCTGGCAGATCAGAAACACTGGTCTGCTGCCTGAGGAACAGGCCCTCTCAGCTTTAGTCCCACAGGGGTCCTGCTATGAAATCAGTTGAAAACTGTGTCAATAGCTAAGTCAGCTCAGAGAAATGTACATCAAGGACAGGTGGTCTCAGGAAATAATCCTGTTTCTAGATCATTACATGGCAGCTATGCATAAGGATGAAAGAGGTGAACTAGGCACAAAGTGTAGTTTGAATTGCCTCAAGATGGACACGACCAAAATCAGTGGCCAATTGAGCTGAGATTTTCTCCATGGTTGCTTGGCTGGGACAGCTGGTTAGAAGTACTCCTCAGAGCAATTGTTAGCTGGTTTGATCTGGATTAACTCATCCTTAGAAGCAAGTGCCTTTTGGTCTAGAAGGGTTTATTCTCATGACAACCACAACTGATAAATAATCTCACTGCAATGATGAAATGTCTTTGTTTTACAGTAACTACAGGAGAATGTCTTTGATCACTGGAGTCTGTCAGTGTTGAAATGTTTCCACTGTGAGGTTCTTAAGTATTTTTTTCCATGTTGTTCAACAGTCAATCTCAACTGAAGCCATTTCAGTTTGGGAATGTTATATGGTCAAAATATCACATATCTACAATTTATCAGAACAAAAAAAAAAAAAAATCTGTAAGGAAATCTAGGAGTTCATTTTAACCTTTGCACAGAATAATTTGTTTTCATAGTACATTAACAAACCTCTGCAGTCTTCACTGACTATTAGTGCTGTTTTCTGTTTGTATTCAGAAACTACATGTTGTTTTGTTGGGGTTTTTTTGGTTAATTTATTTCCTTAAAGCAGGAGACCTCTTTTGACCTACAGTGCAGAGACGTCAGACCAATTCTTTATATTACACTTGGTTGCCTCCTACCTATATAATAATTTCTGAGTGTAAATAATTGAACTCTATCCTCTAATGAAGTATTGTAGAGAATAAATCATAATGGATAAAGATTATTTGTACTGTCCTCTTTATGTGAGTTCTCACAGCCTTTGTGGGGGATGAGATGAAATTGTTCTCATCTAGAAAGACAAACAATATATTATAGGGATGAATAGCAAACCTGTAAATGACACCACGTATTCAAAACCAGGGAGGTTGCCAGCGTGGGGTGACAACTGTCTGGAAACACACCAGCTCACTACAAGAAAGCAAGGGAAAATAATAGGAGAATTAAAACCAAATATTAAATATATTTCGTTAATAATGGCATAGCATTGTCTTTGTATCCTGAAATAATGTTTGCTCGACAATAACTTCCTATCAGTTGTCACGATGGTGAAATGTACAAAATACATCCATACAGAGTACTGTAAATCTTTCTGAAACTCAAAAATGTTCCTTTGGGGTTTTTTCTTCTAAAATGAACTGAGAACAAATTGTCTATACTTTAGCGCTATGGTCTTCAGGTGGTCTAAGGATTCCTTACTTCAGAGAAATAAAACACCCATCTTTCTGATTCTTACTATTTTAATGTTTGCTTTGAGGCACAATTAACTCAATTGTGGAATAGTTTTGAATTGGATCTCTGGATTACCTGTTTTTTTCCATACATTTTCAGATAATTGTTAACTTTTTATCTATGGGAGCTGTGTAGTTAAGAGATGCTACAGTTTCTGCTTGTGGCTCTTGGGAAGGGCAGCCCTGGATGTCAATGAACAGTCATAAACCCCTAAAAACCCACCAACCAAACCAAGGGGGAGGGTAGTTTTGACTTAAATATGCCTGAGAAGCTCATTTATCTCAGTACAACTACAAAGCAAAACCCTGTTTTCAGGTGTTGGTAGTGGGAAGGCTGGAAAGTCAATCTCTTAGGCAATGTGAGGTGGGTGCTGTGACTAATGTGACTTCCAGGTGAATTCAGCTGAATTTCCTTGTGAATTCTGAAGTTACCCATATCCCTACCACCCACTGCTCTCCTCTTCCCAGGGGAGCTACCAAGTGTATTCTCCCAGCTTTGTTGGTGGGAATACAGTGGCTTAATTTGCATAGTTTAGTGTCATATGCTGTTCCCACTTGGGGTTTTTTTTTGGTTTCCTGTTGAATCAGACATCAAATTTTCTCTGTCTTTCATCAGAGGCTCTTCCATGCACGCTGCATTCCGTGGCTGCAGGAACACCCAGCAGCTCACGGGGAGGATGAGGCCAGGTAGAAGGGTGTGCATATGACTGCACACTGAAATAGGTCAATCCAGGCTAAATATAAACCTGGATAATTCTCCTGGAAACAGTTTCTTCTGTTGTTGCTTCTGTTTGAAACAAAAGAAACAAAATGAATTAGCACCCAAGCAAATTACAGAAAGATTAGCAGAAACTTCTGGGGGATACTTCAAAGGAAGAATACTAGCAATGTTTTTTTAACACAAAAAAGAAATTTATTTGTGATGGAGAAATGCCATTTTTATCTTGAAGATAAATGAAAATCAGAACACTTACATATACAACTCAATAAATTAACATGTACAGTGATAGTACATGGAGCAGTAGGATAGGAAAGTTCCTGAGACGGTTTTGTCACGGGGAAAGGATGACTTGTGATCACTCTCAAAACACAGCAAGCACAGAAGAGTATTGTTACTTTAAAACAAGTATATAATTCTATAAATTGAACAATATCCAGATTACTGAACCATTTTTTTCCCTATGGTCAGCTAAACTGCTTTTCTCATCAGATTAATTCTGGCATAAATTATGTATTATATGACCAGTTGATAATGTCATATATGTATTTAAAAACCTAGTTTTGCATTCAGAATCTTACCATGACTTTATTACTGCATATTCATATAACTTTACTTTGCTCTTACGTGTTTGTTCATTATGGTTTTGGATATATAATTTAAAATGGACTAAAAATAAAGGTAAAATGGTGGGAAGACCTAAACCTGAAGCGTTATACTTCAAGTACACAGCTGAAAATCACACACGTCTTGTGGCACATGGTGCTCCCAGTGGGTGATTATCTCCACAAGGATCTGCTCCTATCACACCGGCACTCCACAGAAAAGACAGAATTACTGTTAGAAAGATTAAAAAGCTCCCAGAGAAATCACATTTCTTCTGCTGATGACTTAGAAGGAAAGCATATTACAAAAGAGGTTTATGCTGGTAATGGGATATCCTTGTTGTTAGCTGTTCCTGCATTTGATTACAGGGAGGCATTTAACTGAGCATTTTGTAAGGTTTGGGTAGGGGCAATTACTTGTTCCAGGATCTGTGTTTAAACTCTGGCAACACAGGAATGACCGTGATAGGTATGTTTAACAATCTGCTACTCAATACCATGTCTCCAGCAAGGCTCAAAGTTTTTTGCCCTGGAATATGGAACATTAGAGACTTTGTTGATGACAAATTACATTTGGCCAAGTATTCTTTTTTTTCAATAGGTTTATTTCGGGATGTCACCAGTAAATCTGCCTGGAAAAAAAAAAGGGGAAAAAAAATGCTAAAGCTTCCTTTAGCTGACTTTTCTATGCATATTTTGTTGATAAATGCCAAGAGTAATTATTAGTGAGTAAGAAGCCAGTGCATTCTAAAAATAACAAAAGGTCAGGTACTCTGCTACGTTTGGTTTGCTGCAGCAGCTGAACAATATATACCATGGAGTTTATGAGTTTATTTTTTAAAATCTTTAAAAAAAAAAAAAAAAAAGGTGAGGGGAAGCAGCTTCCATTCAGGAACATTTTTTAATTTGCTCTTGAGACCTTAACCAAACACATCAGTGACAATAATCTTTCCTGATACCCTCTTTAACTGTACCTGTAAAATCTTGGTTTTGTATACTTAAGTGGAATGGATCCATGTGGGAAAACAAAAAGGGAAATTAAGAACTTAAACCTCTGTGAGCTACCTACTGCTCTGAGAATCCCCATGTTCTGAGCTGACGGGTTATTTGAGAAGCCATCAGGATTCCAAGTGATTTCAAATGCTTCTCAATCTGGTGTGGATTTCCTTGTTTTCTTGTAAGCCTAATTGAAATTGTTTAGTTTACCAGATGTTCCCCAAGATATTTCCATTCCGTCTTTCTGAATGTCTTTCTTCTTGTATCACTTAACAAATTACTTTCCAATCAGTTTCTCTGCTATGCTCATTATCCAGATAACAAATATTAAAAATCTATTATTTGATCTCTTCATATTCTTCTAATTTTTTTTTAAATCATTCCTTTTCCCAGCATGTATGAAACCTTTCACCTAGGCTCAGATACAAGTTTATGAGAACAGGAGTGGTTTTATTATAAATCCTTCAACAGTCTATTTTTGATTTTCTTTAAGGGCACAGGATGACATAGTAAGGGCTGATAAGATGATTACTTTAAGAGTCTTAGGTTAGGCACTTACATGTGAGCTCTCTAGGGAAAATACTGCTCCATAAGTTATTTTGCTGGCAGTGTTAGGAGAATTATCTTCATTTTCAGCCTGCCTGTGACTTTTAGGGGTCTGGAGATTGCTTCTGGATAGTCTGAAAATTAACCTTCTTTATGAAGTGTGTTATTTTATGCTGTCAATACTCCTTTCTTACAGTCTGAGGTCTATTAATCACAGTGAGATTAACAGAAATTCTGGCACAGACACAGTTCCTAATGTTGGAGTTTGCTGTCCAGCTGGAGGATGTTCCTGTAGTGAAATGGAGCTGGCTGTAGCTGCCTGATCCACTGGTGTGAATGAAGATGGATCTGATGCCTCAGCACCCTCAGGTGCTCCTGGGGCAGACGGATGCTGCTGTGCAGTCTGGTGTGGTGAGAGGCACCAGCGCAGTTTTGACTCTTTGGGTATTTCCTAAAGGACAGAGCAGAAGAGTTTGCTCATGCGAAGGATGAGTACTGGTTCACTCACTGTTCCACTCTCCTGTTCTCGCGCCCTGGTTTGTAAGACTTTGGGTTCATGGTTTTGATTAGATTGGAAAAGACCTCTGAGATCATCAAGCCCAACGTTTGAGTGAAAACCAGCATGTCAACCAGAGCACAGCACTGAGTGCCACCTCCAGGGATGGTGACTCCACCACCTCCCTGGGCAGCCCACTCCAATGTCTAATCACCCTTTCTGTGAAGAAACTCTTCATGATACCCAACCTAAGCCTCCCCAGGTGCATCTTAATAATCCCTGTCGCCTGCGAGAAGAGGCCCACCCTGGCTACAGCTCCTGCTAGGGACTTGCAGAGTCTTGGTCTGTCCCAGCTATTTGCCCTCTGTTCATACACAACGTTCAGCATCCCATTGCTTTCCCTCTCTGAAAGGAGCTAATTACTAAGCGAGTTTAAACACACCTCTGAGGGCTGCTTTGTTGGGTGGGCACTCGGCTTGCCTGCTCCCGCTGTTTCCCCTCAGAGCCCCACAGCCGCAAGCCAGCTCTTTTATCCTCAGCAGCGCCCAGGGTAGAGCCGGGGCTCCTCCGTTCCGAGAGAGGGAGAAACAGCCGCGCCCTCCGCCCTCACGGGGGACAGAGCCATTCCCGTCCCTCACCCGGGGCAGAGCCCTGACGGAGGGTAGAATCCTCATGGGGGGCAGAGAGAGGTCATTGCCGTCCTCATGGGGGACAGAGCCCTCAAGTCCACAATCGGGAAGAGTCATTGCCGTACCTCAGCCGGGACAGAGCCCTCACGGGAGGCAGAAACCATTACCGCCCGATGTGAGGGCCAGCAGAGCCGTTCCCGCACCCCGCCCCGAGAGCCGCCCGCCCTCCGTGAGGCGCGACGGCCCGCTCTTTCCGCCGCGGCATTCCCGGTGATGGCTGCGGGCGGCAGTGACCCGCGGGCGCAGAAGTGGAGGAGGATGCTTCGCAGCTCGTCTTCCCCAAAGGTGCGAGCGGGGCCGGCGAAGGGGCCGGGGGTCGGGCGGTGTTTGGACACCGGCAGCGGCCGCCTGTGAGGGTACGAGCCTCGCCCAGCGGCTCCGTGGAGCGGAGCGCTGCTCAACGCCCCGGCCCCTCCAGCAGCTACTAAGCTCCGAGTGTTGAAAATCAATAAAATAAAAGTGAGGATAATAAATGATTTGTCTATATTTAAGGATCTCATGATTGCTAGGATATGGCAGTTCTTAGGTGAGCCGCTGCACGTGTGTACGATATTAAAAAAAAAAAAAAAAAAAAAATCCTGACAGGGTTTCTGATATAAGCTTTTCAAGTGATGTCCAGTTCCAGCGTTGGTAACTGTGGACGTTTACTGTCTGCCTATATATATATATATATTTATTTTTTTTCCCAGAAAATTCAGTATAAATTCCAGAAGGACATTTATACCTCAGAGCCACTCTGAAAAAAAAAAAAAAAAAGAGGGGGGAAATGAACACCATGCTGCATTGCTGCATTGTTGAGTTAGGAACAATAGGGAAGTTCTGAAAGACTCTTTCGTATTTTTTTATGCTAAAATGTCACATTTAGCTCAAGCTGATTTACTGCTCAATGCAAAATAAGAGTTGCCAGCCCCTTTCTAGCAGTCCCTGTATCTGTTTGTATAAAACAGTGCTGTTGGGCACTCTGGGATGCAGCCTCTGACTCTGTTGCTTTGAACAGCTCATACTGCTGATGTTGAAAGATATTCTTGTTACTGGAATACGTAGTGGTTGCGGTGATGATGAATGAATTCAATGGTGGCTAAAAGTATGGGGGGCTAATATTTAAGATTGGTTAATTTTTTTTTTCTGATAATAAAATTTCAGGAGGTCAATTACCTTTTCAATAAATGAAGCCTTTTTTAAAACATTCAACAGCCTACATATTTACTTCGAGAGCTCAGAGCCTTCTGAAGACTGTGGCATGACTTCTGAATTTCATGGAGTTCCAGAGTTCTAAATACTTTTTTCTGTATCAAGTCATGCATTACTTCTGCCAAAATTGGAGGAAGAAAACATACTGAAAAAATCTGAATGCTAGGGCTGCAAATTGTAAAATATATGGTCAAAAAGATAAACACCTTAGATTGTCACTGGAGGTGTAATTTTTATCAGTATTTTCAGTATGAAATGCTGCCTAGTCATTGGTGAAAGGGCTCACACAACTCCCAGGAAAGAAAAGATACAAAACTTGTGCAATTCCCCTTTTCAACCACGTTCCACCTTTTTTTTTTCCATGCTGGCGTTCTCTCCTCCGAGTGCAGAATTTGAAACTGCAGAAACTCTCCTGAATTCCGAGGTGCACATGCTGCTCGAGCATCGCAAGCAGCAGAACGAGAGCGCGGAGGACGAGCAGGAGCTGTCAGAAGTGTTCATGAAAACCTTGAACTACACGGCACGCTTCAGCCGCTTCAAAAACCGCGAGACCATCGCCAGCGTGCGCAGGTCAGCCTGGAACAAACACCCTGACTAGAGAACTGGATCCCTAATGGCAGGAAAATTAATCTGCAAACACCAGAGCTTTATGCCCAAAAAGGAGACGGGGGAGTGCTTTCGCTTTATTCCAATATAGGAAGAAGTCATCAGGCGTTCCCCTAGAGTCTCTCGAATTTTTAACAAACGCAGCCTCCTTTTTTAATCCAAATTTCTCAGCTGCATTTTCCTCTCTCTTCTTCTGTTGGCTAAAGTACTTTAAAAGTACAGCTTTCTCAGAATGCCTAATTCTTAAAATTCTCCTCTAATATATAACTTTCTCTTTTAATTTTTAATTCTGGTAGAATTTATAGTTTTTCACCATTGTTTCTTTAATATTTCAATATCTAATTTTATTTATCAGCAAACCTAATTTATTTGTAAGGCAAATATCTTTTTTTTTTATAATTAGTCATTAAAACCCTTCCTTTTCATTGTTTCTTTCATCCCTCAGTACTAGCTTTATCTACCATCAGTCACAGCTTGTTTGTAAAGGCAAATCCCTCATTCCTCTCACTAATATTGGTCCTGCTTTATGAAAATAAATTTTAGTGGTGTTGCATGATTTGTTCTATAATTCTGAGTCTTTTGTCTTCCTAACGAGGCAAGAAGTTCTTGATGGAGGGTTATACTTAGTCCAGGTCAAGCCTTCTGAACTGCTTTGTTTTCAGTATTTCACTGGCAGCTGAATTAAATGGGAGGATTTTCCAGACTTCACAGAATAATTCAGGGGAATTAGCAGATAGGATTTTATTTTTTCCTCTCTGCATTTATATAATGAGTCTTTTCTCCTGAAAAAAAATTACTTCAGTGCCAAAAGCTTTGTGCAAAGAGATAAAATTTGCTTCAGTTAAGCCTCTTTATATTTCTGTCTTGTAATTTCATCAAATTGTTGTCTTCCCTTATAGCTTACTGCTCCAGAAGAAGCTCCATAAGTTTGAATTGGCGTGTTTGGCTAACTTGTGTCCTGAGACAGCTGAGGAAGCAAAAGCTCTGATTCCTAGGTAGGCACTTAGATATTGTACAAAGACTGCTGTAAACTTCCCTGTGACCTAGAGCCATGCCCTGGTACCCTCTCTTCAACCCAACTCCCTTGGTGGGAGAACATTTGGTCTTGGTCTTTCTTTCCCTACCCAGTGATCTAACAGCAACACACTTTGTACGTGTCCCTAAGGTGTTTCTGAGATCAAGTGTAAACCTCTGAAATTGGGGTTCTTAGCTGCATATATCCATGGCAGGGGGTTGGAACAAGATGATCTTCAAGGTCCCTTCCAACCCAAACCATTGCACGATTTTGAGATTTCATAGCAAGAACAGACTGGCTTATGAGCATGCAGCTTTGTGGACTTCATGTAGAGATCTGCTTACAGCTGCCTTGCCTATTTTGAAAACACATTTTGAAATTACTCAGCAGAATGGAGTTTTGTCATGTAAAGAAGCAGCACTGCATAGGGATTAGAGCCCTCTGTACAGTGATGTTACAGGTGGTTCCTGGTGCTTGGTTACACAGGTGGGGGATGATGTGTTGAGACTGACAGGAGTTATGACTGAAATGAATCAAGGGGGGGAGATTATTTCTGAAACCTTTAATGTCTCCTTGTTACTCTTACCTTGCAGCCTGGAGGGCCGCTTTGAAGATGAAGAATTGCAACAGATTCTGGATGACATTCAAACTAAACGCAGCTTCCAGTATTAATGTTAACCCTCAGCCCCTTTGTCTGAACAGAAACACCTGAGGATTTGGGCTGTTTCTCAGCCCTCTGGATCAGTCCAGCTCCCAGCTGAGCGAGGGTGGATGTGGATGCAGGGTGCTCCGGTGCTGTGTTGCCACAGGTGCATGCAGACTGGAGATCAGCATTGTCCTTTTGGTTTGTTCCATGTCTATGTTGGCAAGGATCCCCTGTATTGTGAGAGCAAAGAACCTGAAAGGCCTTTTCCCAGTGGCTTAAGTGTTTGTTTCTTCCCTAATCCCTCTCCCCAATTTGTAAATTTTCAATGTTTTTGGGTTTTAGCAGAAATATAGATGTGATCTAAAGGATGCGGAAACTTGTTCTTGGTTCTCAGAAGGTTCAGTGATGGGCAGCATCAATTTCTGTGGTGTTTTTTGTTTCTTTTATTGTTTGATCAGGACAGTGAATTTTTACAGCTTCAATATTTTTCTATTATTGTTTAGTGTAAATTAAAAGATATTTTTAATTAAAGTTGTGTGTTTTATAAACTTAAGCTACATATTATGATTTTGTTAATGAGGACCTTTTTAATAAATAGATCCTGGATATCTGGGGACTCCAATAGTGTAATAACCCCAGTACAGTTTAGGACAGATCAGAGGTGTTGCTACAGTCACAGTGAGAAACCTTTGGGGCAGCATCTCCCTCTCTGCTTCCCTGATCTGTGCCAAGTGATTGCAGACACCCAATCTGTATCCTGCTGCAGAAAGAGAAAGGTGAAGAAACCAAATAATTTTGGCTCCATCTACCTCTGGAGGGATGGAGTCCTTAACTAGGTTGCTAACTGCTCTAATTCTGAGATGAAACCAACCCATAAATAATGTGACAAAGTGGAGGGCTGGCTGCTGGGGCAGCCTGTGGGAATCACACACCCAGTGTTATCAGAGCTCAGCTGCTGGGAGATTCACAAATTGACAGCTTTTAGTTGAAAGGAATGTTCTTTTGTTTAGGATAAACTTCTTACCCAGCCCTTTCAAGTCTTGCAATTTTACCACCACTCCTGAAAGAAGGAAAATGTTGCAGGAAAGAAGATTGGGACAAAGAGGCAGACAGATGTGATGATAATCAATAGTCTCACTGATCTTGCAAAAGGGAGAGAAATAAAATACTGTTTCAGGTCTTACTAGAAATGTAATGTTGCTGCTGTGCTGAGAGGCTGTCCTGGTGTGTGACAACTGTTTGGGCTCACCTCACCTGGAGCACACTACCTGAAATAGATTTGTGTATGAGCTGGGGTGGCAGTGGCTCCTGCAAGCCTGTAAACCACAAACGCATCTGTAACCGACCACAGGAGCCTTAACAGGGTCAGAATAATTATAACTAAAGAGGAAAAACCAAGGTGGCGAATCTTTATTTTATAAACCTTAGTGTCCCCTTTTGACACAGCGTATGCTTCCCACTAGCTGCTCCTGCTGAACCGGCTTTGCTCTGTAAAACGTTTCTGTTCAAGCAGCTTTAGGACATTTTCATCTAAACACACACAGACTCAAGTCTTAATCACAACTAATTCAGGAAATAAAAAAGCCATTATGCACCTCTTTATCTACACTCTCAGTTAATACTTGATGACACCTTTGTGAGCACCCTTAGGAGGAGTGTAACACACCTAGTGACCCGTGAATGATCTCAGGAGTTTTCACTGTCCTACACAAATAGATTCTTACGAGCCTTGAGATTAGCAAGTTTTGTTTGTGTTTGGAAGCTGGGTACCGGGACAGAGGAGAACGGAATGACGGAATCCGTGAAGTTTGGAAAGATTTCAGAGATCGAGTCCAACCTTTGAGCGAACACCACCGTGTCGACTAGACCGTGGCACTGAGTCCCACCTCCAATCTTTCCTTAAACACCTCCCGAGACGGTGACTCCACCACCTCCCTGGGCAGCCCATTCCCACGGGATTTCTGGGAGCCACACAAGGCGGACTGGGCTGTAGCTCCTGGGCGGCAGAGAACTAACACGGAGCAGCGCAGAGCACGGCTGTGCCCGGAAGCGCTGATCCCTCTGCCCGCCAGCAGTGCCCCTTTCGGCAAGCTGGAGCGGGCGGGCCCGGAGGTGCCGGCAGTGCCCGGGGGCGGCTCCTGTCCCGCGGGTGCCGTCCCGCCGGCTCAGCGGAGCCCTCAGCGCCCCTCGGCCGCTCTGACGCCAGGCGGGGCGGACCCGGCCGGGCCCTGTGCGCACGCGCACGGCTCTGCGCGCCTCCGCCCTCGTGATTGTCCGGCCGGGCCCTGTGCGCACGCGCACGGCTCTGCGCGCCTCCGCCCTGTGATTGGTGCGCCGGCAGGGCGGGCTCGCGGAAGCGGCTCCCCCGCCGCCGGGGCGCACGCGCATTGCCGCCCGCGGCTCTTCAGGCGCGGCGCCCCCGCCCGCGCGCCCTGACGTAGTGCGCGTGCGCGCTGGCGTGGGGCGCGTGCGCTGCTGGCGGGGGAGGCGGAGGGAAGATGGCGGGCGGCCGCGGGTCGTGAGGCGGCGGCGGCGGAGCTTGGCGGAGCCAGGAGGACGAGGCGAGCGGCGGAGTGTCGGTGGGGCGCGGAGTCCCGGTACGAGAGGCTGGCTGGGCGGTGAGTGCGGCTCAGTGTTGGGCGGGGCGGATGAGCAGCCAGGGCAGCGCGGCGGTCTCCGCCATCTTTAGGCCGCGGCCCTGGAGCGGCGCGGCCGGGGCAGGGCGGGGGCCGGCGGCGGGAACGGGGAGTGCCCGGGCCGGGGCAGCGGCCAGAGCCGAGCTAGGGCCCGGCGGCGCGGCCGGGCTCCGTGCTGGGCTGTGCTCCAGGGCCGGGCCTAGCAGCGCACAGCAGGGCCCCGCTTCCCTTCGCTGCTCACGGCTCTGGAGGTGGCTTCGCCCGAGTCTCTCCATCCTGGCTTTTTCTGTTTCTTTTAATTTTATTATTTTTTAATATCATTCTTCCCTCCGCCTTGGGTCCGAGTGGAGATCAGGTTGTGGCTGTTTTGAAGATAGGGCTGGGAAGCGCTGGCTATTGCGGATCGTGTTAGATACCTCGAATTTTTTTCTTACGTAGTCCTTCACGAAGGTGGACCTCTGTGTGTTAAGGAGAGAGATAAAAAAGCCACAGACGTAATATTTCAGGTTAGTATTTAAGCTTCTTAGATGCCAAGTGAGATAATTGCATTTGCCAGTGAAGAACGGTCTTAGTTCCGTAGGACCAATAGACATTGGTAAAAGGATGGGAAACCATTATTTACGGTTTTTGATGGATCCCGAGAGGGCTGTTGCTCACCTGTTGTAGAAGAACAGTGTTGTTAGAGTGTGTTCCCTGCAATGTAATAACACACAGCCGTGTGCAGCAGACACTTGTGCTGGAGGGGCTGGGGATCATGGGGATCATCACATTCCACTGACCGAGATTCATCAGCTTCTTCATGGGGAGCAAACTTAGGGAACGTGTTCAACTTAAAAAAAAACCACAACCAGCTCAGCTTTTTTCCCTTGGAGAGAACTCATTAAACTTCCTGCCTTCTTAGAGGTGTATGTTTTTTTCCCTCGTGCTCACTTTTAGCTTCTTTGTTCTGAGTAAATAGTTTTATAGTTCTCAAATGTAGTATTTTTTAATATTAGCGGTTGCTTGAACACACCTGTCTGACACAATTGTCAGAGGTAAGTAGTTCTGTGCTCTACAAATCTTGTACCTCATTATATCCCTGCTTGCAGTTTGTGGGTACTGTTTGGGAATCTGTTTTTCTGGCTAGTCCCCCATCCTTCTTGCAGCACATTTTTATTCTTTTATGCTTATCCCAATGCTCTAACTTTCATGCTTAACTTATGCTTTATCCTTCCTTTAAAAGAGGCAATATTGTGTGTCAGAGAGTTATAGAATGCAAAAAGTATTGTGTTAAAATAAAATACTTCAGGGTTCCCTGCTCCTAAGTTCATTTCCAAGCAAACCGACTTTTCCTTCTCAATGATTTGTTGCAATATTCTGCCATCATTTTACTCTAAGAAAGTATAATTATTAAATGTGTTTCAAGAATCTGATTCTTAACATCTTGTTCAGTTGTTTTGTAAGTAGTTCTAATGAGAAGATCTGAAAATGTAGATACTAAAAATAAATGAAAGTGTGGAGAGTTTGGGGGGAGAAAAAACCCCTCAGAGCTGCAGAGAATGTTAGGTGTGAGTAACTACTCATAGAGCAGCTCAAACCTTCTGACTTAGATATCTACAAAAGTCATACAAACAGTGGCAGCTGTTCCCAGAGTGTTGGTGCTCCATTGAACCCTTGAAGCAGTAAATATTGATTGGAATTGAAAATTTCTCATCAGTTTTGTATTTGTGATATCAGCACAGGAAGTAAAAGCCTAATAATCCTAAACTGTGCTTGAGGTAGAGGTATTAGGAATGCCTTCTTCTGCTGCAGCAGTGAGCCCTTGATCTGAGGAGGGGATAAAAAGTCTCCTGTTTTGTTCCCATCCCTAGCAGAGGAGTCTTCTGACTCACCTGAAAAAAACAATCATGGAGAAGACATTAGGCTGGGTAGCCAGATGGAAGGAATACAGTTTAAACCTGTGCTGTGATGATTCCATGCAGAATATTTTTGTGCATCTGCTAGCCAGGTATCTAGGGAATTCCAAAAGCTGGTTCAGTAACACTGGAAAGGAAAATTATTTTGGCCTTGCTCAGACAGAGGTTGTAACTTAGAAAACTACTTGTAAAACAAGCTGGAAGCTATCTGCAGTGTGTTTGTTACAAGATTTGCTCCCTATTTGCCATGTTTCCATTCCTGATGCTGGATTGTTACGTTTTTGAAAGTAAAAATACAAGTTTGCAAGCCTGGTTGGTAGTTAATGCAGAAACTGAGCATTGTTAGAGCTAGGTGGTAGAGATGTGCTAAGGGTCTTTCAAAACATTAAAACCTTAAGATAACCTTGGTTTTTTGCTTCTTATAGAAAATATCTGAAGGTTAGAGCAGAGCAGTAGAGTTTTTGATAGCTAACTGGTTTTGATTTGTGTTTTGCTAATAATTTTACTTTGGTTTGGAGCATCCATGGTCCCCTGTTTTCCAAATGGTGCTAAACTTCCCAGCAATCTGTTGTTGCTCACTAATATTTAAAAAAAGCCCCTCAGCATTTCATAACGCCACTTCTGGTTCAACCTGCTGTGCACACTCGGGCTGGGTGTTGCAGTCATGCTGTTGTGAAACCTGCAGTGTGGATTGAGGGGTGTATTTAGCAGGAGAGCAGCGAGCTGGCTGCTCTGGTGTGCTGACAGGATTCCAGGGTGCTGCTTGAGCAGGGGCTCGGTGTGCACAGCACACTCTGCCTGTGGAGGGCAACTGCAGAGCAAGTTACTCAGTGCTGTGAGACTCATTGAACTGCTCCTGTTCTGCTGCTGCACCAACACTGGCGTTCTGTTCAAAGCACTTGCACTCATTGGGGATTCTGTCCCATTTTCTCAGCAGCAGAAGGAGAGGCTCTCTAATTATTGATCATCACTGTTGTCTAACCCTGATAAAGCTTGTGTTGTTTCAATTATGTCTGTGTTCTTACACATATAGACAAAATATAACAGAGTAGGAGCAAGTTTTCACATTCTTTAGACACAAATGAAAACATTTCTTCCTCTCTTATATACTACATCAAGTAACCCTGGTACATTTTTTTTCTATCAGTAAGAGTTAGAACTTTCTCTTCAACATCATTTTTCCTTGAAATAGGATTTTTTTCCCTGACACTGTTGCTAAATCTGAACACTTCCAATTTTCTGTTCACTTTGTTAGTTGATTTTGATGTGAAGAGCAGTAACATGCCGTATGAGCTCTTTGGTGCTATTTAATTAGTCTTCAGTACAATAAAGTATATTGGTTTAAAAAAAAATCTATTAACTTTTGAGGCTTTGAAAATATTATCAGTGTAGCTGTAAGTTTTATTTAACCTAGAATTTTAGGTCCTTTTAAATAATTAAAATATTATCAGTGTAGCTGTAAGTTTTATTTAACCT
>CM031865.1:24475971-24568566 GCA_018697195.1 Certhia americana
TAAATAATTAAAATATTATCAGTGTAGCTGTAAGTTTTATTTAACCTGACAGATCAGCTCTTCCGAAAACACATCCCTAAAACTATGGCCATGTCTACAGTACCAGGTTCAGCAGTTGGTCACAAAGTTTGGAATTTTGGTGGCTCTTAGTCACTCACCTGTGACTTTACCCAAAAATGAGTGCTGTGAAGTTCAGCAGCCTGGCAGGATAGGCCCAAAGCAGTTTTGCCACTCGAGCTGTAGATTTGTTGGCACTGCTCAGTTCTTTATAATAATGTTTTACATGGTTCACCAGGAGCACTGGGGTACATGTATTAATGCATGTTGCTGCAGTTTATGCATTTGAGGATTCTTTTAAATCATTATCCCAAATCCAAAAGAAATGTGGTACCAAAGAATATGTTAACGTGTCATTTTGAAAGAGGCCAGAGACTGGATAACAAGTAGTTTATGGGTTTGGTTTAGTTTTGTGTTCGTGGTGCAGTTTTGGCAGCACAGTGACTCCTGCTTTATTTACTGTGGGTATAGGAGTATTCACCTGCAGTTTGGGGTTTGACAGGAGCACCACAGCTCCAGCTAATGGAAGTGCTGGATTTACAGCCTGAAGGCGTGGGGACCTTTGCAGTCATCTAATCTGGCATGGCATTGCTGAGTGGTAGCTTCCCTTGCTTCTGATCCTTTGGTTTTCCTCCTGGGTCAGTGCAGTCATTCCCTGGAATTGGCCATACTCAGCTGCCTGTCAGGCTGCTCTGAGTTTTGACCAATTTTAGCTAAAATGGTCTCATAACACCGAGCAGTTCTTGATGTGTGTGTCCAGTGTGGTCATCAGATGTTCATGTTGGCTTGAAGGAGGGGTCATGGGAGGGAACACACAGCTGGGGTCAAGCCAGGGCTATTTTGGTTTTGGTCTCAGCAGTTTTAGTTTGGATTTGAGTCATCTCAGCAGTTCAGTGCTGAAGTTCCCTCAGTAGCTGTTTCTGCACTTAAATCATGTGGTCACAAGGAGCAGTGACGATGCTACCCTTGTCCTCCTTCCCCCATCCCAGTAAAAATCACCACTTACCTTAGAAGATATTTCCTGTTGGGCCATGTTTGTAAGCAAAGCAGTGCACTTTACAGACACTGGTGAAATGTTACAATTCTACCACAAGAAAAATTGGGGATTGTGCAGAATTGCAGGGACGAGGAGGGCAGACTGAATGAGCATGTTCACACATTTTCTCAATTACAGAGTTTGGAGCTAAAGTCATGCTACAGAATCAGTCATCAAACCATATTTTGCAATCTTTTTCTATGGATGGATGCAAATATTTTGATCTCCTTAGCAAATTTAAATTAATAAATGAAGTGGCTATTTCTAGTAATATCTTCGTAGACTCCTGACTAATATAAGCCACGGCTGCCAAGCTTTCTGTGTAGTGAGGTGAAAACACTGACCTAGAACTAACTGGTGGTGAAGCTGCTGCTTTTAGAGGAAAACTTGCTGGTTTTCTCAAGGCAGGAGATAGGAAGTGGGAAAGAAACGCCACGGGATTTTAAACTTTTGGAGAGCTGCAGCTTTCAAAACTGGACTTGACTTACAGAAGATGATCGCATGCTTCTGTTGAACTCTACTAAATGGTAAAAGCAAAAGCTGTTTACCAAATAATTTCAATGTGATATTTTAGCAGTGTATGTATATATATGTGTATATATATATACACACACATATATATTCATAACCATATATAGGCATTTGCACAGCTCGTAATCCAGAAGCAAAGATCAGGAAACATTGCTGGAAAAAACTGCCTCTGAGATTCCAGTTTGAAGAAAGTGTATTTCTAATTCATTTTTGGTTGTATGAGATGTGTACACATGACCCCTCAGTTTAGAAAGTTTTCTAGTATTGTAAGTTTATTGTTATAGAAGAAATAGCTAGGTTGGTTATGTGAAAATTTCTGACAAAATTTAGGACTGCTCAGGTGATATTTGTAATTTCACTGGGAGCTTGAAACTACAATCAACAGCACTGTTTGGGTTTTTTTTTTCCTGTTGTAAATTTGTTCCTCATGAGGTTGCAGAGTTTCAAGCCTAACCACCAGCAAACAGGGGTTGTGCATTAATCTTCCACACCAAACTGTGGCAAAAGAATAGTTTGCATACTTGCTAGACTTTCAAATCTTAACTGAAGCAGTTAGTGAGAAGCTACAGTTCTGAAGATCTTCACAAAATCATCTGCAGTCAGAACTTTATTTGATCCAAATAGTTTTAAAGTCCTATCTTCTTTGACTGTTTCCTTAATATAGCAGGTGTTTGATCAGATTTGTTGTGGCTTGTTTTGTTTTGTTTTGTTTTTTTAAACTCCTTGGCTTCAACAGTAAGACAAAAATGGGGAGCATTGATAATTAGCGGGGTTCATCAGGCTTGTTTAGCAGCATCGTGTGATACAATAATGTTTGAATTGTTTGCTATAATTCCACTGCTTTTGCTTAATGATGTTTCTTCATCAGCTAAGTCTAGGCATAACTGTAGGTATTAATTTGCATATTCTGCTATAAACACAGTTGCTAATTTAGCTACTCAGCTGTTGGGGCAGACAACAAATTTGCCTTGCATTATGTGTGCATCTGCTACATCTTTTTATGAAAAGAGAATTTAAAAAATCCTTTAAAAATCTTCTTGGATATTGTGAAGAAGATGTTGTAGGGTAGTGTGTTATAGGCCATTTATTCTGCAGGTGGGTGTACAGTTGTTGGGTCTCTTCTTATCTTCCCCTGAATCCATGAGCTGTGTAAATAACCTTGAGGTGCCCAGAAGATGAGAGCTCTGTTACACAAAGTCTCCAGCTCTGGATGCAGGTTAGGTGCTGAACGTTAAAATATGCAGCAAAATAAAAAGATTTTCTCTTGGGGTTTCTACTGAAGTATAAAACCTCTCTTTTTGGAGAGAGAAGTAGGAAAAGGAGCTTTGAAATAATAACTGCTGAAAAACATTGCTTTTAGTTGTTTTTTGGTTTAAAAAAACCCCTTCTTACACTTCTCACCATATTAAGGCACATTGTTTCACGTGATCACACATGATAGCACCATCATCCTGCCCCCTGCTACCCCTTCCAGCCTTCAGTTGTGTAATTAGAGAAACTTAAGGTGCTCTTCTGCCTTTATGTGGCCCAGAAGCTGGTATGGCAAACAGCACTGCTTTGGCAGAAGATGGACCTGAGTAACATGGAAGGGGAGAGAGGGGACATGGAGTGAGCATTCCTGGGGTCATTTAGGAAAGATTTTCTTAATTCTGTTGATGTTTGCAACTTCTCTTCTACGCAAAAGCAAATGTTGCAAGAGTTCTGGATATGTTCGGTAATCATTTACCAGATAAAGGTTGTGAAAACTAAATCTTTTCAATAAGTTACAACTCTTCCTAATTCCCAGATTTTACTAAAAAGGCTTTGCTGTCTTGGCAGCACAGGGTTTGCAACTCTTAGGTCTCAGCTACTCCACTGTGTTTAGTATGTTAAAATGTATGTTTCTGGTCCCTAGAGTGAATGAGGAGAATGAAACTGTTGCTAGATTATATGAACTTGGTTTTTATAATCATCTGAATTTCAGGAGGTTGTTCCTGAAGGAAGACAATTTGCTGTGTTTCCCTACTTAAGTTTTGCCCTACAACCTGCTATAATCCTTCTAGTCCTTTTCCCTTCCACTGATAATAAAGTCCTCTGAAGAATTTTTTTTTTGAGAATTTCCTGTCACTCTTTCTCCTCCTCTCTTGTCTGTCCCTGTCCATCCCATTATGTACCTAGCAGTGGTACTTGAGGAATGGGTCACCAGGAGCACCTGGAAATCAGCAAGGAACCTGCAGAGTTCTCCATGGGTGGGAGAGCCTCGTGGATTTGTAGGAGGTGCAGAATCAGTGGCTGCTCAGCAGGCTCCCAGAAGAGACCCAGAGAGCCTCCCTCAGTCAGTGCCAAATAAATAGGAAACAGCAATGTTCTCTTCACAAGGAAGTCAAGCTGCATGTTGAATGAAACTGGGAGGAGCATCTCACACAGGTTTAACTTTGACTTTTTTGTTCACTAAGTTTTGATATTATAACCAGCTGAAGAGTTGATATTTAGGATTAGCAAGGATGACAGGCTTTTTCTTTTTTTTCTTTTAAACTTCTTTTCATATGACTTTTTTTTAGGATTTGTCATGGCATGTTTGTGTTTTAAACGTGACTTCTGAAGTTTTGTTTCCTGACAAAGTAGCAGCTCCGAGGTTAAGGCAGCATCAGTAATCACTTCAGCTTGAAAACCAAGCTGTGAGTCTTCAGCTAATTAAGATGATTTGCTGTTATCACAGGGACTCACAATAAAGACCAGTTTAGGTTATAATGCAGGTCTTGATAAGCACCGAGCAGCAGTTGAAATAAAGGGGTATTTGGGATGTTTAGAGGGAGGAAGAATGTTTCATTAAAAAAAAAAAATTGTGAGTGAACTTTAAGATAAAACCAAGGTATCCGACTGGTCAATTTGGCAGCAAACCAAATCCTGTCTTGTAGCTGAGGTGCAATCTGTCTGGTGTCCTCGTGCTGCACGTGGTTGTTTCCATGTTTGTTTTGAAGTACAGCTCAGGAAACTTTAGCTCACAGAAGTTGCTTTTGTGAGGTGCAGAAAGGCAATGATTCCAGGCTATTGCACTTTGTAAACTCAGAGCAGTTTTCTCTACTGTACCCAGAGAGGTAGAGCAGGAACTGAGTCCCATGAACTGAAGTATTTTGAGGGGTTTTTATAATGGTTGTCAGCACATGATCACCTGTAAATATGTCTGCTTTGGAATGAGTCAAGTGTTCAGCTTGAGTATAAAATAAGGAACATTAGTGATTTCATTGAGAGTACTAGAAATCCAAAATCTGAAGGAAGTGTTTAAAGGAGGTGTTGTGTGTGTAACTTCCATGCAGCTAAGCAGGCTGAAGTGTTGAAGCTTGTCCCCCAGGCTGTAACCCAGACTGCCAGACTGGCTGCTGGAAGGTGTTCTCCCTTGGGATTTTAGGTAGCTCCCTCCATTTGTCTCTTAATTTTTCTCTCCTATTTCAGAAGTTTTTAAACATTTTATGGTTTTAATGGGAAACTTAAAGGTGTAGGCCCTTTTTGTCAATTAAATATCAGCACTCCTTTTCCTGCAGGGACTAAACACTTTAAATCCAAAACTGCATCAAAATAATCTCATTTTTCCATGTTGCATGTTCTGTCTTTTTAGACTCCATACAGTGTGTGTGTATGTTTGGGTTCTGCTGAAAATACAGAGGTTTGAACTTGGTGGTGAAACTGAGCATTGTGAAGTTAAAGGGGAAAAAAAAGTGCTTTTGCATGTTAGGTTTTTGATCCTGCCAGTGTAGTAGATTTTGGACTGTGCATAAAACAAAAAGCTTTGGAGTATTTTCAAGTACGAACAGATCTGTGAGCCTTTTGGGTAGAGTTGTTTATTGTGATTTAGACAATTATTAATTGAAGTATGTTTCTGCAATTTTAATGAAAAATGAGACTTTAATTTTTATTTTTTTTTAACTTTTTCTATTGGAACACAATGACTGGAATGGAGACAGCTACTCAATTCTTTCCCTTGATTTGCATGGTCAGAATTTAAACCCCATTTCTAGGAAAGTTTGGTTCCCAACTAGAATACAATAGAGAATGGTTGCAGATGTGTGTTGGGAGCAGAGCAGTAGAGCCCAGGGAAAATAATGCTTGCTGCAGAGAATAGGGATGTTGCATAATAGCAGTGTTGTATAACACAGGGTGGTGTTTTTGCCTGGAGTTTGTTGGTTTTGCTGTATTATGGACCTCCAGCACCTGTAGATAATTAAGGAGTCTCTCAAATTGTAAGAATGGTTTTGGTTTTAACTTTAAACTTCCTATGCTCACATCTGCATGCCTTGTAGAAAATCATTTGAGATATGCATATAAAAATGCATGCTGCAGTTCTTTATGTAATTCAAAAGTGGGAATAAGATTTTTAAATACTCAGAGGTCAAGAACTTACATTGTTTTTTTTACTGTTACAGGTCTGCCTTTGACTAAAAACTCGGGCAGCTTTGTACTTCGTGATTGAATCTACTTTTTTAACTAATTTTATAATCGTGTTTAATACACCAATTCTGTCTCATAATCAGTGGGAAAGATAGCATTATATTCTAATGAAACAGCTCAATCTGTCTCAAACCTGTTCTGAAATAAGAATAATACAGCCTACATATAAGAAGTACTCAAAATTACTTGAAATTTTTGATTTTTTGTCTCACAAAGATGTAGAATTTTCAGACATTGGGTAATCTTGGTTTTTGTGAGTCTGATTAAATGTTTTTCCAATGCAGTAGGAAATTGAAGTAAAAAGCAATTTGGGGAATTGGTTAGATTAATCTGTTTTCACTACATCTGCAATTTGGCATAGTGGGTTTTTTTTTCGTGTTTTCTGAGTGGATTTACCTTATGTGCAGTGAAGGAAATGTCAGATTGTTTTCTTTAGAAAAATGATGGCATCTGAATGGAGTAGAAACCAAATCTCATCTGCTGTGAGAGGTAATTTGCATGTCTGTCCATGAATTAGTTATGGCAGATTTCTGCCACATCTTCAGGAGAATGTGGCAGAAGCTTGCTGCTGCTAGTGCTGCTTTTACAGTGGCTTTGGCAGTGTGATTTTCTGATACCTTTGCAGGTTTTAGGCATTCCTGCAGCTCTCTTACTCCATTCCAGCAGTGAGTGAAGCAAGGGAGATACAGAAACCCTGACTGAAAACAAGTCTTTTGCTCAGATTCATTTTCTGTTTAAAAGAGAAATTATTTTGGTTCTATCTCATTTAGTTTAAAATATTTGGAAGACAGTTTACTTAAATGGTTTGCAAAAATGAAGAATCTTTTTTTTTTTTAATGTGTAACCCTGTACCTGGAAATATTATCATTTCAAGAACTTGTCTGTCACTCCTCTCAATCTTTAACCAGGATGGCTGGCTCTGTTTCTGTGTAACAGAGAAATGGGGTGCTTGTACACACACGTTTAGTTCCTTTTTTTGTTTGTTTGTTTGTTTGTTTTTGTTGTTGGGGTTTTTGGGTTTTCTAAAACACTGTTGCTGAAGATGGCAAACATTTGAACATTTATGTCTGGAGTATATCTTTTCACATAATTCTTTTGCACTGGAAAGAGATAGGATTCTCAGGAAAGGAAAGAGACTGGATGAGGAGACCAAGAAAGAACTTTCTTTGGGAAGGGGAAGCCATGGAAGGATCCCCTGCTGGTCTCCAGGGATGCACATTCTCCCAGGACAAAAGAAAGGCAGATCTTTTGGAATGCAGATGTTAAGTGTTGATACTCTGTAAAAGAGGGAAAGGAATAACATTAAACTGTATTTGATATAATTGTTTTTCAGAACAGATTTCTTAATGCACAAATCAAAATATCCAGAGAGATGTTTTCCTCAGAGATGACTATTGACAGTAGGACTTCTTAATTTTTAAAAGGGATTTAGTTATCTATACATTGTAGATGTACAAGTGCTTTTCAAATCAAAGGAAGATGCATTGAATAATAAACTTGGTGAGGTGCTTTTTGCATTGTGATGTTCTTATCTCATTCTTAGGCCTCAGGAAGCTGAGCTGGTTCTTCTCCAATCCTGTGTTTTTCACCATGTTTTGAACTCCTGGGAGCTGTTGCAGTGCAGATAGCTACTCTCACTTGTCACTGTTTCTGTTCCACTGGAAAAGTGCTTGGTTTAGAGTCTCTGTGTACTTTATAATGGAACATGTTTAAAGAGGTATTCTATAGATACACTCAGGAAATTGTGAGCACTCATTTTCCTGCCATTTCAGGCAATGTCTTTAACCTTCAGCGTGTTTAGTGAGCAGCGTAGGATTTGCAAAATAATTGCTGCTTGCACTCTGCAGCATAACCTTCTTTGCTGCCATTTGGTAACATACTTTTCTTTTGACATATTCAGTTTATAACTCACTGTATTCCACCCAAGTTTCTTTACCTTCACTTAAAAATACCTATTAAATAGGCAAGGATGTTTTAGTTACCAGTTACCTGCATTTCATTAATGATGAGCTTTATTTTTTGCATCAACCATATGAAATATGTCAAGATTACATATATAAACCAGGGGTTTTTCTTGTACTGTTGAGCTACCTGTAAGTAGTGATGTATTTCCTATAAGCCATGACTCTTTCTCCAAGCTTTACCAGTTTGCTGGTTTTAGTTTGCTTTGAGTAGCCTCATTTGTTTTATTTTGATTTAGTGAAGTTATGTGACATGCTTTGGTTGCATGATTGAAGTCGGCAGCCTGTCAATTTTCAAAACTTAATGCAAGGTTCATTTTTGTATAAAAGGAACAACCACATCCAAATAAGATGATAAAGTAATAACACTACTACATTAAATACCAGTATTACCTTTGTAGCTTTATTTGGGTACGTTAATTCAGTAGTAACCATTTTCTGTAATTGACTACTGTGTGTGACTTTTTGCTCATTTTAAAAAGCAGAGAAGCTGCCCAGATCCATGTGCCTTTAGTCCATGCTGCTCTGGGTGTGAGATTTTTGAGAGTTCTTTTCATTTTTAATTCTGTTCTCCAGTAACTTCCCTCTGGTTGCTTGATGGCATTAATAGACCAGGCATCCTTATGGCACTGCAGAGGAGGAGGGAAAGGCTTGCTCTGTGTGCTCTGTATCCCCAAATGTCTCAAAATGTGTCAGGCTTTGAAAGGGGTCTTCATGGAGACAGGAAGTGGAAAAGTGATAAGGATGCACGGAAAAATGGAGTACAAAAATAAACCTAGTTCACATTACAATAAGGGTATAATGAACTAGAAGAAAAAACGATTGATTGGTAACATTACTCTTCAGAAACTATAAAATGAGAGGTGACTTATGCCAGATGTTGGAAACAAATTTTGCTGTTGCTTCTAATTGTGTGAATTAAATATTGTTTCTTCCTGTTGATGGACTCTAAAATAAAGAAAAAGTTTGGTACTTTGCTTAAAATAGGAAACTGGCTGTTACTACACTGGATTACAGAGTGTCCTCTAATGTTTGTATGTTCCTGCTCACACTGCCAATACCAAAGCAGCTTTAGCTAATGGACCTGCTGGATTCTGACATTGTAGTTGATAGAAAAGATCTTAAGGAGAACCTGCTGAGGCTTTGGTTTGTCCCAACAAAAGCCCAAGTAGGATACTGATAACCATTACATGGGTGTATTTTTCTGACTTGAATAGAGGTCTTTGAAGAAGAATGCTCTGGTTTCATGTGATGATTTTGTGCCAAAACCATTTCTTTCTAAAGCTGCTTTGTTTGGAAGCTTCACTTGGTGTGTGTATATGCACTAATGGATGTGTATGTACACACGTTTTTTGTGTCTCTGTTCATAGATTATTTACTGGTCATATGCACACATGATGTGATGAGGATCTCATGTGGATAAAACATAATATTTCAAGCAATTATTAGAAGAAAATGGTCTGAAGTAGCTGGATAAACAATACTTTTCTCAGTTTGTAAATGCATGTAGGAGGCTCTTCATGGCAAGAGGCAATGATCTCAAAGGTTGAAGAAATAGGATATAAATGCTTAATCTTTTTGATCCTGTGTCTTCTCCCCTGTCATGTTGTTGTAGTTGTAGTGTCATTTATTGTCTTGTCAGAATCATGATTGCTGATAATGGATTGCATCTTAAGGGAAGTTTATTTTAATTTTAGGTAGACACTGGTTGGACTCACCTAAAACTGTCACAGTCTGAATTGACCCATGTCACACTTAATGCTGTATTTACCAATGATAGTAATGCAGAAAATTTCTTAGGCAGATTTTTTTTTTTTTTTTCCTGTGACATGAAAATAAATTATCTTGCTGCTTTGCAATGTTTCCCTAAAAAGGGATTTTTAGGATGTAATTTTTTTCTTGCAAATATAGCTGATCAAATTTTTTTGGAAGCCCCAGGATAGATCTTTGTCTGCATTCTTGGTCTCAGCTCTTGACATTTATTTTTGCATTGCCTGTTAGAGAGTATAGATGTGTGGGTTTGAAATAATATCTTCTTTCCTCTGGTTTAGAGCATTGATTGCTATAAGGGAGTGTCAAACTTAAGACTTGAGAAAGAGTAGTACTGGAAATGTCACCTGGGTTTCTATGGCTTGTGGTGTTTTGTTGGTTCTTTTTTTTGTTGGATTTTATCCTCTGACTATTGCATAACTACATTTAGGAGACTTAATGGACTTGTATGTTTAATGCCAGCTTGTTCTGCTCGTTTGAAGGAGCCAATTTCTCTTTTTTGATACAAACCCCCAACAATAAAATTTTGCCTTTGACTTGAAACCTTTTTTACAACAGTTTGATATCTGCTGCCAGGTTTTAAGAGAATTTGAGATGGTATTAGGAGTCTTGAAGAAATTTCTGTGTGAGAAAGTGTGGATACCTTGTTTCAGGCAAGCTGAGTGTTGTAGTAGCTGTGTGTTCCAGTAGTGGTCTGGAGTGTTTGGGGACAATCAGACAGACACGTGTAGTGTCTGATTGTGTCTGATTAGACCACCTGGATATCTGGAATGGGGCACCTTTCAGGCAAAGGAGCCTTCCCAGCCACCAGGTGAAGGTTTGTTTTTGGAAAGCTCATTTCTCTCATCTCCCCCCCTCCCTTTCATTCCAGTTACCAAGTTGGTCTAATGAGATGCTGCACCTGCCAAAGGTGTTAAATTTCCTTATCCCATGTAAGGAAATGTTCTGGTTTGGTTTGAGCTTGTTTGTTTTGAATGGAGAATAGTTGTGATGGCTTTAGTGGGGGAGTTGTTTGTGTAGGAGGAGCAGGGTGCTGTAGGTGGCTTGTTTTCTAGCTGGCTGTCACACTTCCTTAGCATGAAAAGGAGAGTGTAAGTCCTGAGTTTGCAGAGCTGTTCACTGCTCTGTGCCAACAAACTGCCTGATGCTTAAAGGGCAACCTGCTCCTAGTGGTTAGAAAGAACCTCTTAAAAAGAACAAGCTCTGCCCTGCCTTTCAACACTCTTCTTAAATCTAACATTTCTATCGTAGCTTTTATTTTGCTATTTAAATAGGGAAATGTTTCTGAACTACTGGGATCCAAAAAAGCGAGATAAAATTTTAAAATTGTCAGTGAAGCGACTTTTCAGCTCTTTCAAATTGAGGATTCAAGTATTTTGACTACTTAGGAAAGTACACTCGTGTATTTATAAGCATATTGTTTAGTCTTTTTTTAAAAGAAATCTGCTATTCCCTTTTTATTACATGCACTTTGTGTCTGTGTAAACACTTAGCCCTTTGTGCACAGGAAAGTTTCTAGGCATTTTGAATCCCCTTGATGACAGTGCTAGTTTCTTTTGGTTAAAACATTTTCCAAAGTGGGTTTAGGATGTGAGGGAAAATATGTTCCAAAGGAAGTTTGAGCTTTCATTGGTTTATCTTGTGTCAGTGCTTAGGCTGAAGTTGGTATATACATTAAAGACTGTGTGTATTAGAGTTTTCAGCTCTGAAGGAAGTGCTGTGACCTCACCATTTAAGCATTTCTTAGACTGAAAAATGAGATTTTACACTCATTTCCCTCTGTCAGAAAAATTCTGAATATTGACATCTTCTCCCTGCCCCTCACATTTTCTTAACATTCTCAGTGAGTCTTAGTTATGTTTACTAAACCTTCTTAAATGTGTAATTCATTTATTTTGGAGTCACGGTATTGAAAATATACCTACAAGTAGAATGTGATCTCTGGTCCATTTACAAGATTTTATTTTTAGGTCATAGAATAAGCTGTTAAGTTAACTTTTGAAAACTTCTTCTCTTTTAATAGCTGTATTTATTTATGATTATTATGGTGTTTACTGTTTTTTATACTGAATATGAAATATCCTCTGTTGAAGGTTCCTGCCATTTCTTGCATTTATTTATGCTGTTTTACTGAGGACCTTCTTTTCCTGCATGTTTTTAGTGTAGGGATGGTAATGCAAATTTAGCAGTGATGTATTTCAATACAGAATTCCTCCTTATAGAGAATAAAAGTATTTACCTGCTCTGATGTTGGTGTGTCTTGGTTTGAATGAAGGCAGGAGCCTCCCTTGGAATGGAGAATTTAAACTCCCTCCCTACAAATTATTATAACTTTGAAATTAAGGGGCTCTCAGGCAAAGATATGAGAATAGGAATAACAGTTCTTTATTAGGAGAACTAAAATAAAAATGCAGCAATACAAAAAAACAAACTCACTGAAAGAGTCAGAATAAAAGCTGACCCCCCCGTGGGTCAGGCTGTTGGCAGCATTCCCTTTAAGTGGTGACTGCAGTCCTTCAGGAGTGGCAGATGTGGCTCTGTTGAAGCGATGATCCTGTAGAAAGGTGGAGTGTTTTACTGAAGGACGAGTGGTGAGAGATGGGTCTGGTGTTCCTCTGAGAATCGAGTAGAAAAGGCTGCTTGGTGTCCTGAATCTCAGACTTTTCTCTAGGTAGGAATGCTTGTCTCCTCCCCCTGGCTGGAGCATTTCCCAATGGAATGATGGAATTTTGTCAGTCATGCAGTGACACTCAATGGCCCCCTACAGTAGATCACTCCCTGGAACTGCCCCAGCTGTTTTTTAACAGCTGGCCCATGAACAGAGGATTACCCCCCACCCCCCCAGTTTCAACAGATGGTGATAGAATACACACTGCTGGTTACAGCTTGCACTGCAACCAAAGACATGGTGTTCTGTGGCACGGGAGAAAAATAATAATTATTCTGAGGAATCTGCAAATGCTTTTTTTTGCCTGGAGACTGTAATTTCTAAAGCTGTTACTCCTGCTCATACACTTAAGTGGGATTTAGGTGGGATTTTTAGCCTGACTGTGTGCTAAGGCAGTGTCTCTCTCTCTCTCTCCCTGCAGCCTTCTAGCAGGACGCAGCCATGGCCACGGAGATCGGCTCCCCGCCCCGGTTCTTCCACATGCCGCGCTTCCAGCACCAGGCACCGCGGCAGCTCTTCTACAAACGGCCTGACTTCGCCCAGCAGCAGGCCATGCAGCAGCTCACCTTCGATGGCAAACGCATGAGAAAAGCTGTCAACAGAAAAACCATAGACTACAATCCTTCTGTAATCAAATATTTGGAGGTCGGTAAATGAATTCTCTGATTTTGTTTAGAAACCTTTTATTTTCTTCCGGAGGTTTGGGATTGTGCTTTTCGGTTTCCACTGAGAGAAGTCTGGGACGCTGGGAGATCTACTGCTGCTTTTTCAGCCAGAATTACAAATGCTTGTAAATTTGGTATATTGGGAATAAAAAGGAGAGGTTGAGTGGTGGCAGTAAAACTGAATGTGTTGCATATTTTGTGTAAATACCAACCTCTTTGTTTTGTCTTGAAATTCCAAGTTGGCGTGCAGTTGAATATCTTGTGTAATGTTCCAACTTTTCATAAAAAACTGATTATAAATAATGTAATTGTTCTTATTTATGTTTTGAAATAGAAATTTCCCAAAATGGAAAATGAACCATTACCCCTTCCCTCCAAAATCGGGTCACTACAAATGTTTTTCCTCATCATTTTACTAAACAGCTCTTCAGCTTGCAGTGTGGCCTCTGAAAGTCATTTCTATACAGTTAAGAAATAGAGAAAAACTTAAATGTTAAGTTGTATTGAAGAAATGTTTCTGTAAAAATGCTTATTTAGTTCACCTGATGGGATGGCGTCACTTAAGAAATAATTCTCATTCAACATTTGCTCTATGAGTACTGGATCTTACCTTGGAAGAAACAGAATGAAATCTAAATACTGGCATTGTTGCCAGCTGCAAGAGCAAGGTTACAAAAATGTGATGAAATTAATTCCATCTGCTGTGGCCAGTGCATGGTTATAGCTTGTAGGAGTTGACAGAAGGCTTTCTTAATAACTAATCCCTTGTCTTCCAAAATCTGTTCAAACATCAAAGACTTTAAACACATTCCTATGTTTTAGGAACGCTCCAAAAGAGATTCTGTTATTAGTGGACTGTTCTAAAAAACAGTTTTAGAGATCCAGGACCTTTTTACTGTGACAGGAATAAGCATCCTCAAAATTCTGTTTATTAGAACAGTAACAACATGCAAAAAAAAAATCAGATCTGTCTGCTGACTTCAGTACTACTGATTTAATGTAATGTGGTTCTAGAAAGGAAAAGCAGCTAAGAAAATGTGTAATTTGCTCTTGTTTTAAGAAGTTGTAGCAAACTGTAGTGGTGCCTGCTGGGTACCTTTTACCTAGAATTGTAACTTGTTTCCAATATATGCACAGATCCAAATTGGTAGGGGCTGTGGCACAAAGCCAAAATAAGTAATTCTAAATTCATGAGGAGTGTTTTTGAAAAGGTCTCGTTCAACAACTCACAAAATTTAGTTATTAGAAGGCATTGTTATCCCTTGTTCTTCTGAGTTTCAGCCATTTGAAAGCATTTTCTTTATGTCTGCACTGCAGAAGGTCCTTTTGGAGCTCGTGCTGCTGTGTGGATTGCACAGCGAGTTCATCAGCACAGCTGCTAACACTGTCAGTTCTTGTCCTGAGCATAAAGCTTTGACACTGGGCAGCAGAGTAGCACAGTGGTGTTCCTTGTTACATGGGACTCCTGCTTTCCTGGAGTTAATTTCTGATGAAATTAACACTTGAAACAATCCTGACTCCTTTTCTTAGAGCATCAATTCCACGTGTTCTTTTTCCTGAGTCCAAAGGCTTAACACAGTTCATTCTAAAATCCTTGGAGCACTTCAGAATCTCCCAAACAGGATCTCTGTGTGTTTCTAATTTTCTGTTATTTAACAATGAAGTACACCATAATGAACTAGGAGTTGTTTCCTTTTTTTCAGAATCGAGTATGGCAGAGGGACCAACGAGATATGCGAGCGATCCAGCCCGATGCAGGATATTATAATGATGTAAGTAAAATGTTCCTATTCACTGAAGAAGTTGTGCAAATAAAAATTGTCCAGAAAATAGGAAGGATTCTGCATATCAGCTGAGGTTATTTTTGTATCTGCAAAAAACCTTAAAGCTGTGAAGTATCTTCACTCTGTTATTTTGTTCTGTTGGAATCTATGTCCGTAAAGGAACCTTAAAGTTGGACAAGCTTTTAATTTCTGTGCATAAGAACTTTCATAATGCACTGAGGTTGCAAAGCTGCTCTTGAAGATGCTGTTTCTGGATGTTTGAGTTGTTAAATCATGAAGACTTTGAAACACTTCTACCACTTTACTTTTGTTAATATTCCTGCAAGTGACAGGCTTGCTTTTCCAAAAACGGGTGTTTAGAATGTGTTCTTTTCTTGAAGTTTCTGATTTAAATGTCATGAGTAAATCTTTTCTTTTATCTTTTACAGTTGGTCCCTCCTATAGGAATGCTGAACAACCCTATGAATGCTGTGACAACAAAATTTGTTCGGACATCTACTAATAAAGTAAAATGCCCAGTGTTTGTTGTCAGGGTGAGTAGAGTGTTGGAATTACTTCAAATAAAAATGCAGTGTATGGACTACTTCTGTGTCCAGTCTTTCTGTGGAGAGCTCTAGGAAAATAAATGGTAAGGTCTGAGAACACAAGAGTTCATACTCTCAAGAGTTTGGGGTGCAATTCCTGCCTTCCTTATTAGATATCAGAGAGCTGACATGACTCAAAGGAAAGGAAATTTGGTCTCTGTGCTGTTTGAGTCTCATAGCAGCTTTTAACAACTTTTCCATGATGTCCCAAGTATTGTTTAGTATGGATATTGTGTGCTAGAAATGCATTGGTGCCAATAAGCTGTTTCTTCTTTACAACTAGAGATTTTCGTTGGTTTTAGACTGGGCTTTGTCCTGTTGTTACAAAAGTCCTCTGGCACAGTTCTACATTTTTGCCTTCTCACATCCTGTAGACATTTAGTAGCTTCCATTTCTACAGAGTCCCTGAAGAAGCTCATGATTTATTTGGAGAGTTGTGAAGAAATAATTGAATATTTTATTTGCACAGTTTAGTTAAATGTTTCTTTTGCAGTGGACTCCTGAGGGGAGACGCTTGGTCACTGGTGCATCTAGTGGGGAGTTCACTTTATGGAATGGACTGACTTTCAATTTTGAAACAATATTACAGGTAAAGTAATCTGTCAAGATTTCTTGTATGTCCTTGAGGTCTTGGAGCATGTTTTAGGAACACATCTTCACCCTGTTCATCGTGGGTCTGTGGTCTGAGTGGTGATGGGAGCCTTAGAGGTTTTTATTCTGCTCTGATCCCATGTCAGGCCATGGCTACAGGCAGTTCACTTAATGCTTCTCATTCCACCTTCATCTGCTATATTAACTGTTCTCAAGAATGTACTATGAGTATTTGTAATAATAAAGAAACACTTGGGAAACAAAGTGCAAATACTCTTATTATTTAGAAGACTATCGTATACAGAGTAGATTTTTTCTCCCCCAACACCTTGAATGTAATTAGATCATCATTGCTCTCATTTCCTCATTGCAGCTGTTAAGTCAGAACTTTAGTAACTTCAGTGTTTGAATGTGTTTGCTAGAAGTTCTGTTTCTGAATTTGCAGGCTCACGACAGCCCTGTAAGGGCTATGACTTGGTCACACAATGATATGTGGATGCTGACAGCAGACCACGGGGGATATGTGAAATACTGGCAGTCCAACATGAACAACGTCAAGATGTTCCAGGCACATAAGGAGGCGATTAGAGAGGCCAGGTTTATACACAATATACCATTTTCTGTAGTACCTATTGCCATGATTAGACTGTTCTCTAAGTGTATTCTGGGTGCAGAAATGCATGGGTTCTGTCAGATTCTGGGAAACTTCCTGCACGACATAAACACAGTATTTCCTTTTGTTTCCACATTCTCACCGTTTTGCTGGCACCTTTCTGAATTAGTATTGTCCCAGTATCCGCCTCTGCAATATGTTAGAGATGTATTTGTCTGCCGCATTTTGCACTGGTATTCTTTTCATTTTTATATGGTGACGATGTGTATCAGTTATTCCTTTTTATACGCACTGTGTAAGATAACAATTTCATTCCAAATAAAGAATTCAGTCTTTAATAATCTAACTGAATAAAATATAAAGCCTTCAGAAATAAAACACCTGCATAGTTCTCACAAAATAATAAAACACTAAATAAAGTGAAGAACTGCTTGGCTTGGTGAAGCCAAGACTTCCAGTAATACTAAATACCCACGCAGACTGCCTCATACAGAAGTTTAATGTTAATACTGAATGGGTTCTTCAAGCTTGAAACTGTAAGAAAGCCATTGAAAAGAAGATTATAGGATATTCTCTTGGTTCAGTGTTGATGCCTCAGTTGTGCAAATGTCTATATAAAAATCAAATCTAAAGTGATACTTATCAGTAAGATGGAAATGAAGGGTGTTTCTAGCGAAAACCTGCGTATAATTTTTAGTAAATGTTTTTAAAGTAAGCCTGAAGAGAAGCTGCAGATCCCAAATGGCGCTAAAACAGTGTTTCTTTGGGTTCAGGTGCTGGCCCTTGGTGATAAAGGTTCACTGCCACAAACTCACTTTCCACTAAAGTCACCATTTTTCTTGGTAGGGTGCAGCATTTTCTGCCAGAGTTCGGTTATGAGAAGTGCTGACTTTGGATTCAGTTACTGTCTGACTATCATGGCCGTGCACTGAATTTCTCTACTGCTTTAGGCCCTTTCTTGATCATAAAGATCTAGGATTTCACAAGGGCTCCCTCATGGTCTTTTACTGCACCAGAAAGAAAGTTGAGTGCTGTCAGTTGTTGGAGATGTCCTGGCCCTATTCTCACATGGTTAAATAACTCCTTGCTTTTCCAGTGACTCTCATCAATCAATGTTAACTGCTGAATCTGAAAGCTGCTTATGTGTCTGTAGGATTCTTTTCCTGTTGTTCGTGGGGTATAATCAGAGGGAGTGTTTCCAAATTGCTCTTATAATTGGTATGTTTGTTTTATTTAGGGTTCCCCCCCACCCCCGCCAGTTAAACCAAGTAGCATTTTCCTGTAACCAGCTTTCCCTTATTTTTTGCTTCTCTGCTGCAAAGCACCTGTGGCTGAAGAGGAGTTTTTTCCTAACAACTGTTCTCCTGTGCTTCTCTGCAGTGTCACTTTCTTGTGGTATTACCAAACATGAAAATCTAGGGTGACAGTTACCAAACCATATCGATGTTGCTTCTCATCCTGTAGAGAAGGCACTGCTATGTGCAGTCACAGATAGGAAGGTGCTGAGAATAAATGACAGGTTTTTTCCTCGTTTGGCAGGGGACTGCCAAATTGCAATGCAATAATAATCCTATGCTAAATTCATATCTTGTGGTGAAGTGCCGTTTTGCAGGCACTGTGTTCACTTAGAAGTGCCTATGTTCAAATGCCTCCTTCAGTGTATAACACATTACAGTATAATTTTGCCCTGTCTGAGAAGCATAGATAATCTGTTAAATGCTGACTTCTTTCCCCTGCTGTGTGTCTTCATGTAACAGTTTCTCACCCACGGATAATAAATTTGCTACATGCTCTGATGACGGCACTGTTAGAATCTGGGACTTTCTACGTTGCCATGAGGAGAGAATTCTTCGAGGTATGTGTACCAAAAGTACTGATTGGGGTATTTCAAGAGGGGGAAAACCTTTTTTTTTAATTTTTTTTTTCAATACTAGGTGTTCACAATACAGAAGTATCAGCTTGCCTGCAATTTCTGTCTTAATGCTCCAAACAAGTTTTTGTTTGGCTGCTGCTATAGGTGCCTTATATTCAGAGAGGTTGCAGTTCACAATGGCATTACACTGTTTACTCTCCCACTTAAGCTAAACAATGGAGGTGGATAGAATGACATTTTATTGCTCATAATGAGGTACAAACAGCTGTTTCTGCATCAGGAATACATTTTTCTTTCTCCAAAGCTTAATCTGTGTGACCGCTCCTATTTCAGAACATGCATCTTCATGCAGAGGATTCCATTCTTTTTACAGGCATACCTGTCATTCTGGTTTCTTCAGAGGCAGGGTGGATATTTCTCATTCCTTAAGAGGAAGAGAGTATTTAAGTAGAGAAAACAGGTAAATTTTGATCACAGCATTTATAGCACAGGCAAATAATCCTAGGTGTGGTTAACATTTCTGTCCGACATCTATGTACACTAAATTCTGCTGCCTTTCCACTGACCTTCTTGAGCCTTTCTTCTTCTCCAGCTGCAATCCTAATGAGCAGTAGCTTCTGACAGCTATTCCTTTTTTTGGAGGGATGTCCAAGGTACATAAAATTTAATAAGAGAATAGATTAAAAGACTTCTGTGAGACTGGGGCCTGTAGATTTGCAAATAGTCTGCAAAGAAAGTGTGGAATAAAAACATGGGCTTTCAGTTCTAAGTGTGTGAGCTTGTTCAGTGTTTTCCTAAATTAAGGAATTTTTTTTTAAAATCATGCCCGTAATTTGGACCTGCATTCCATATTTTATGAAGTAGGGATCTCCCTGTTTCTTTTGACTCTTAAGGTCTCCTCTTGTTTTACAAGCATGTTACTTTTAAGCACCACTACTTTGCAAAGGCATTGAGCTTCAGCATTATCACAGTGATGCTATTTTAACAGCATGTGTCCGTACACATTATAGTAGGTGTGTTCTTTGCAGGACCTGGCAAACAAATAGGGATTTCCTCCATGCAGAGTTGTCAAGCTTATAAAAATCCCTCCACTTCTACATTCTTTCAGTGTTCCGTGTGAAGTAGAAGGAGAAGAGCATTTAATTTAAGCTATAGAGAACACAACTTGCACTACACTTCCTTCCATTGCCTTGTGTATGTTAACATTGAACTGTGAGTAAACCTCATAGAATTGTCCTATAGTTTCTTAGTTTATTCATCTCAATATTCAATTTTTAGTTTGCACATAATTCTATAAAGAATACATTTGCTTCTACTTATGTCATCTAACCACAATGCACTTCACCTTTTGTGTGAGTTGGAAGTGGTTTGAAATCTTTAACATCTTTGGTAAAATTGAACAGGGCAGATTATTCCTTGCTTCTGCTGTCAGATAAGCAAAAGAACACCAAAAACCTAAATCCAAAGAACACCAGCAAAAATATCTCCCATACCAAGGCAAAATAATACCCAAACCCCTGATTGTTGGGAGGATATATCTGCAAATATACAGGTTTGGCTTTGGTCTCTAGGACTGGTTTTAAATAGGGTCAGAAGAGTTATTTGAAAGGGCTGATGGGTAACATAATTTTCTAGGTAGAAAATAAAAGCTTCCACTCTTTTTTTGAGGTTAGTGCTTATGGCTTTAGGTACTGATCTTCAGCCTTTGGCTTCTCCAGGAGCATTCTGTTTGTACATAGTTGCAGGTGTGACCTGTAGCACTTTGCTGGGTACAGCCTTCCAATTGTGTAAATACTCATGGCCATTGCCATGCAGTTAGTGATCTGTAAATTAAAATTTTGGTGCCAGCCACCGTGACAGAACGATTTTATGTACATTGTTTAGATCAAATACAATGCTGGGAAATTATTTCCTACTTTCACACATCATACAGCTATTCTGGGCAATAATGTTGATGTGAAGTTGCAGTTCTGCAGTGTCCTTTAGGTCTAGAGTTTCACTTGACATGTTAAAGTATTTTTCAAGTTGTCACATGGAATTATAAAAATCATATGTAACTATCAGTTTACAGTCAGATGTATTAAAAAGATCAGCACTCACAGGGATAATATATCAATATATTGTTAATGATTTTTCAATAACAAATTATGGAACATATTTTTAAAAACAGATTTGAAGATTCTAATGGTAAGGAATGCTTTTAAAGCAATTCTGTAGAGAGCATTAAAGTTACTGGGGTAAGCTTTGCTGATATAAAAAAGACAGAATTCTATAGACTTATCGCAGGTGCTTTTCTTGCACTGGAGCAAACGAATATTTATACCTATTTTTTATTGAAATGGTTCCCTGAAAAATGGCCTGAAGCAACAGTTCTAGACTTACCTTCTGAAGAGTATTGGAAGAACAGTGGATGTGATAAATTACATAAGGTGAATTCTTAAGGTTTCCCTGCAGTTCTTTCAGCTGTCTGGAATAGGCTAAGCACTTTTCCAGTAGTTAAACCTGGGAATACATGGGCTACATGAGATACATGTATTAACTGTATCCACTTTCCTCTAATTCCTCAAAGTGAAGTTAAACAGGACACTCCTCCAGGGTTCTTCATGCCTTGTGCCAGAGGTTCTGAGTCTCATATCTTCAATCTCCAAGTCACTTTGTGCTGGCCAGTTTTTCACTGCTTTATGTTGCTTCAGCTGTTGTTTCTACCACCATGGCTTTCCAGGGCACAGGAGGGGGAGTTTGGGCATTTTGTTAGCAGTACATGCAGGTTTATCAGGCTCCTTTTTAATATCCTAAAGAAATAAATAGGATTAAAGTCTTGTTTTCTTGGGAAACCATCTTCATATAATTCAGGTGAATTATCTTGGAAGAACTTGTAGGTGGAGGAAATAACATTGAGCGTCATTACTTCCTTACAGCCTAGCTTTTCTCTTGAGGTAGAGTTGCTGTGGTCCTGATTTTACACCAGTAGCTTTTGCCTGTGTGAATTTCTGTCATTTCACCATCTTAGTGATGGTAACAAATGCAGTTTAGTGTCATTACTAAACAACACAGGTAGGAACTTCACTGATGTTAGAAGAAATGTTCTTTTAAAAATAAGACATGGAAAGCAGGCTACAGTATAGCAACATTTTATTTTTGTGACAGCGATCTGTTCCTCTGAAACGCTTTTCCAATAAAACACTCTCAGATCTTTTGTCTAAAGTGTTGCAATGAAGTTAATGCTGGGAACATTTCTGTAAGAACATACCTGTGGATGGCTTTTAATAATGCTAAAAACATCTAGTGAAAAACTGTATGCAGTACAACATTCATATCTCTTTATTTATATGAGAAATTAATGCTATTGCTGGTTATTACTGCTAGCAGTGACGTTTTGGGTAGTGTGTCTGTGCTGATGTATCCCCAAGAATATTTTGGGTAGTTCATTAATAAACACACGATTCCTTAGCTATTCTCAGCATGACATTGTGGGCTGGGAAGCTACAAATAGATTTTGGATTTCTCAGTTCCCCTGTCCGTCCTTCTCCTTCCTTTCACAGTCACACAGGATCCAGTAGAAATGAGTGCTTGGAAGAACTGTAATGTTTTCATTCTGAGGTGTAGATGAGCTGTGTATTTCCAGGATTTCAAAGGTTACCTGCCTTAAATAGATCTTCTGGTGAGGATACTCCACCCAGCCCTCTGAAGGATGGTATAAGCCATGCTTTTTGAAATACTTTGGAGATATGTTTTTCTATTTTCTGTCTCTAGAATAGGGTGATACATTAAATGATCTTTCAGCTGGTGTGGTAGACTTGACAAAAGATTTGTCTTAGCCCAATTGAAACAGTTAAAGGCAATCAAGTTTTCATTGCATTCTGCCTGGATTTGTAATGTGCAGTTTGTAACAACATTTAATTTTTAACACTCTCACCTATAAAATAGCATGTGTTTGTGCTGCAGAAGACACAGCAATCGTGGTAAACAGACTTCTCATCAGCTCACGGGTTCTGAAAGTGTTTTCACCTCTATTCATACCGAAATAACTGAGGGATTTATTCCTTTCATTTCTCAATCTTTATTAACAAATAATGTACCATGAAGCCCCTTAAGCTGTTTCAATCTATTGTATGGTTTGAATTCTCTGCACTTTCTTCCTGTAAGGGAAGGATCTCTTCAGAGTTGTTTTCCTCAGTCAAATAGCAAATCCTGTACTTAATTTAGACACGAGTTCCATAGATAAAAGAAACCTGAGCACCAGAACTACATCTTCAGCTTGTTCTCTCTCTTTTAAGCATGCATTTTTATCCAGCTCTTAGCCTTGAAGCAAGTGACTTCTAAAATAGTTTTCTTGGAGTTTAATTGAACTCTGTATTGGATAATTTAAAAGAAAATATCCTAATACTTCTGTTTCCAACTTTATTACCCTTATAGGAGGGTTTGTTTTTTTTTTTCTTTTTCCCCCTTGTCTCAGCAAATTCCAGAAATGCATATGTCGATACCATGTTTCTTGTAAGGAGATCTATTTTTTAAACCTTCAGGATTTTTTTATGGGGATTGCTTCTTCAGACTGTTGGGATTTCAGGTATATTTGAAACTTTTTCGAGTCTACTGATGCATCCCTGCATGAATATTAGAAAGTTTTTACTCAGAACAGAAGCTCAGGATGAGATGAGACCTGGCTGATAGTGGCACTAACAATAATGCCTAGGGAAGGCAAGTCCTGAAATTTTTGAACTTTAAAAGACAATCTATTTTGGAATGCTGGCATTGGACCAGCTCAGTCCCCTCTTTGTTGGTGGGTATTTTGTTTTCCACTGGCGTTGCAGGTCTCTGATCTTCATCAGTCTTTGTTGCCAAAGCTGGGTTGGGAGAGAGGTGTTGCAGCTAAATCAGTTGAGGAACAGCAAATGGCTGTGCTTTTCATGTGCATTAGGCCCCAGAAACGTTAAGGAATTTATGTTAATAGTGAACCTGTGAGAGGTTTTGTCCCTACACAAATAGGATCACTTGCACAATCTGTGATGCAGGAGCCGTGTTGTTCTGCTCCTCATGTTATTCCAGTAATCCTGCTGCTGCTCCTTTGATTTTTTTTGTGTATGATGGGCTCTTCATAGTCTCATGCACTTTTCTCCTCATTAGGACAAATGTTTGCCTGTGTGAGATTAAAAGTTACAAATGTTTTATACAGTTTCCTACTTCACAAATGGAAAGTATCACACAACATATATTTCCCTAGCATCTTTCTCTACACTTTGTTCAGAGTTAAGTAGCACCAGGGACTTTGGTCCCTTTCTTGAGCTTGTAGCTAATCTCAGTTACTGCTGCATGATAGGATGGTAGGTATAACCTACATTAGATGGGAAGAATCCCATTTCTTGTCTGAGGCTACTGAAAAGCATCCAGCTATCATCTGGTAACTGTGTTACTCCTGATAATGACTTTCAAGACTAGAGTATATTGGTTTCCTCTGCATAGGAAAGTTTATTATAGGTAGGCTTTATTGAAGTATCCACTTCTATATGAGTTAGAAGTAAAAATGCATCTGAGAGTTGAGAAACTACCCTGCTGTATTGATTTATATTGGCTTTCTATTTGTGTAGCATTCTGGATTGAACAAAAATTTGGGGTTGATCCACTACATTGAGGTGCTTGGTTTCTGTGATTAAAAGATGGTAGTAGGGTGATAGCTTCAGGCTTTTGCTCTGCTTCCTAAAACAATTCCAGCAGAATTAGAGGACATTGAAGACTGCCCTTGGAGCTGGTTGCACCTGACATGCCTAAAAACTGTAATTCATTTTGTGAATAGTGTACAGCATACTAAGTTTTGGAGTTCTGATTCTTATCTAGAACCAGTGTTTTGAAAATCCTGAAAAATTAATAGCAAATACATAGAATTCTCAAGGAGTGGGTAAAAGAGATCATGAGATATGAACCACAGCACTGCGCTATAAAAAAGTTATACTGAACACTTTTGTCAAGGCTTTTCATGAGACAAGAATGAAGAGACACTGTGCAAGAAAGAGTATTTCAGATACAATTTTGAAATATTTTTATCCCTTAAAGTTGTCCTGAAGCTGAAAGTTATACAATCACTCAGGCTGAGCCCAAGGGCAGATTTTGCACCAATATTTGTAACCCATCTATTCTGTTAAGCTTGGAGAAATAATGAGAAACCTCAGTGTTTCCTAGGAAAGCCAGCTCTCAGTGCTGCTGAAATACAGGATGGATCCATGAGAACTTCTCTGCATTGCTAAGATTTCTTGCCTCTGCTTCCTTTTGTGTTTCTGATGATTGCAAGGGGTAGATAAATCTGAACTAGGTGAAACCATTTTTTACAGGTTGTTAGTTGTAAGTACTTGGGGAATGAGAACTTCATTTCCATCAGTTGTGGCTTCACATAGAATTAAAAATAATTGTGCACAATACTCTGTGTAGGGGTCAGGATCCACCTGCACTGAGAGCCTCTGGTGCACCTGTGAGCTTTGTCCTTCAGCCCTACTCATGATTGTGGAGGAAGAGAAACACTGTCTATGCAGATTGCATTGATAGTAATGATAAAATCCTAAATTACAGAGATATTTGAATGCTGTTACTGAGGTGTTAGCAGTCTTTCTTTCTCAGCACAAGTGTGGTTGTTGAAAAGGAGGCAGGCTGGGTGCCATTGAGGATGGTGATCTCTGGGTATATACTCACCAATATTTGTCGTAGCAAAAGACCTCAACAAAAAAAATTATCTGGAATTAGCCTTAAGCCAGTTATGTTAGTAACTTATCTCTGATAAAGTCTTACTTGGATAAATACTCAGAATTGGACACTTCATTAATTAGATTTTTAATGGACTCTTTTTTTCTGGCATACTGTTTCCTCAGAGAGCACAGATAAAATAAAGCTCTTTTAGAATATGTAGTGGAAGTCTTCAGAAAATAGAAAAACTTATCTCCTTGCTGAAAATAATCCATGTCAGTCAGTAGAAACTTTTCCTTGCAGACTTCTTGATGCCTCTTGATGAGTTAAATAAAACTCTTTTTTATTTATTTAACTTTTATCTTTTCATATCCTCCAGTTACTGTACTAAAGACTTTTGTGCATCTAGGTAAGCATAAACTTCGCAAAGCATTTGATATTTCTTTGCATCATTTCTGTTCTGCATACTTAAATTATTTCCTGTTATTTTTACATTTAGCTCTAAGTGCTATTCCAGGTTTAGTAGTGAAACACTTCACATCAAGTTTTATCATATGAATGGTATCATAATCTCATATTTGAGATTACACATTCCTAGGGACAGCCAGACTCTGGGAGATAGGGACAGAGCTTGAAAATGTTTTCCCTAAAATACAGTGGCATTTTTTTTTTTTTTTTCATGTCTTTCATAACTGCCTGGTATTAACTTCCTCATGAGAAAGCTGATCCTGCTTGTGATACCTTGCATTTTTAGGAAGACACAGTCAAAATTTAAACTGGGAATTGGCTGTAATGGGATTGTATTGCAGACCAGGAGAAAAGGGATAAATAAAAATCCCAAATAAATCTGTGTGAAAGGTGGCTGGTAATAAGCAGCATAGAAAATCTGAGAAAAGTGTAGAGGCTGTGTCAATGTGGAAAAACTAACAACAGCTCATGTAAGGATTGAGAAAAGCTGGTGACAATGTGGAGATGAGAATGAGGTGTGGGGAACTTGGCAAGTCACACTGTGGGCATTTTTTGTGAATGGTTTGGGGCAACCTCAGTCACTGGATCAGCCACTGGAGAGGGGTTTTATGGCTGAGTGACACTCGTGGACACAAGTGGACAGTGTAGAATGTGCCAAGAGTGTGTATATGCTAATCTGTGTGGTAATAGTACCCCTAATATCTTTTACATTCTATGATTTGTGTCATGGCTTGTAGAGACTCAAGTGGCTGAGTTGCAGTAGAGTTAGAATCGTGCTCTTTATCTGTTCCAAAGATGAACATGGAGTGAATCATAGAATATGCTGAGTTGGAAGAAACCCCCAAGAATCACAGAGTCCAACTCTTTAGTCCTGGTCATCCCCAAAATTCACAACATTTGCCCAAGAGTATTGCCCAAACTCTTTAAACTCTGTCAGGCTTGGTGCTGTGACCTCTTCCTGGGGATCTGTTTCAGTGCTCAACCATTCTCTGGGTGAAAACCTTTCCTGGTCTCCAACATAAACCTCTCCTGACTCAGCTCTAGCTGTTCCCCTGGGTCCTGTCACTGATCATGGGAGTGAGATCAGTCTCTGCTCCTCCCCTTCACAAGGAACTTGCAGACTGCAGTGAGGTCTCCTCAGTCTCTTCCAGGCCGAACAGATTAAATGACCCCAGCTACTCCCCAATATGGTTTCCCCTCCAGACCTTTCACAATCCTCTTGGCTTCCTTTGAACTTTGTCTAAAACTTGATGTCTTCCTAACCTTGTGCTGCCCAAACCTGCCCTCAGCACTCGAGGTGAGGCTGCCCCAGGTCCAAACAGAGCAGGACATTCCCCTGCCTTGACTGGTTCCCTGGGGCATGGCTGGCCCTCCTGGCTGCCAGGACATCACTGATTCATATTCAGCTTGCCATCCATCAGGACCCCCAGTCCCTCCCCACAGCTGCTCTCCAACCTCTCATTCCCCAATCCCTGCACACAGCCAGGGTGGCCCTGTCCCAGGTGCAGAATCCAGCACTTGCTCTTGTTAAAGCTCCTGTGGTTGGTCATTGCCCAGTTTGGTGCTGCTTTAGTGAGGGAGGGGCACCATCATTCTGACTGCACCTAGGAAAAGCTGTCTCTGCCACCTGATTAAAATTCGTTATTTTGGGCAGTAGTCCCTGTAAAGCAATGTGCACTTTTTTTTTTCCTTAAGTTTTGTCAGTTTACAGCTCCAAAACTGAAATATCTGAAGTGGCTCCTCAGATCTAAGATTAGCTCTGGTTTACTTCAGTTGGGAGTATAACCAAGGTACATGGGTATGCTTCTGCAGAGAGTAGTTGAATAGATTAAGCATGCAAATCTGTACTCAAGACTTAATTTCAAAGTTCAGTGCCAGAACTTTCCAAGGGACTGATCCTTATCTTGCAGTGAAAATACAAATTGTCACTTAGTTTTGCTACTCACAGATAAGACTTTTTGTTGAAAACAAAACACTTCTTGATGGAAAGTAACTGTTGTGAAATTTTTATATATTCATTTATAAAGGGAGTTTTTATGGGGGGTATTTTTTTTTTTTTAATTCAAAAGTATTAGGGCTGTTAAGTGTCTTAGCTTCTAAGAAGCACACCTGTAAGTATGCCAAGTATAACTATACAAGAGAAATCTAAAACTTCTCAAAATATATTTATCTTATTTCACAGATGAGGTTTGACAATTCTTTTATCCCGGACAGTTTAGATTACTACTTGTAACTATTAACTCAGTGGAAGCGTTTGATATTTCTAGTTCTGCAAAACATTATTTTGATGCATTACACAAACCATCCAATTCAATGCATCAGCTAGTAATTATATATATATATATATATATATATATATATATATACACACACACACAATATTTTCATAATATTTGTCATATTGTGTATGCATTGATTTTGCCCCACTGGAGATGTGTAGCAAGAGCTATTCCAGATGTAACTGCAGCCACAGATACAAAAGCACTTGTATCATTGCAGTTTAATTTGCTAGTGTAGACAAGAATTGCAAGTATTTTACTTATATTGTCATTGAAGATAGAAGGTGATCTTCATCTGGTTTTGATCATTTATAGAAATTTTGTGTGAAAATTTTTGCTCACCAAAATTAGTTTTTAAAGGGACCTCACCATATAGAAATATAAGCCTGACTTGAAAAACTGAAAACTAACTATAACAGGAATGGAACAGGTGCTTCTTCCAGTCACCAAGATCTTGGAGGGTAAATTTCAAATTTTCATTCAAAAAAGCTGAGGAGTGTGTTACCTTAGGTGCTTGATATTGGGAAGAAAAACAGCTTTTAGCAAAAAACAAACCCAGCTTTCTGTGTGTACTGGCAGATGCATATTTTCTACCATATGTCCAGTAGGTCTTTTTCTCTGCCTGTTTATTTAGATATTGTAGTAAAATCTTATAATTTTAATCCTTAGCACTTAAAAAAAAAAAATGCTCTAAAGAGAGTCATAATAACCTCATAAATTAATGTCTGTAATAATTGCTGTAATAACTGTAACTATTCTAGGTCTCAAAGGGTAAAATGAATTTATGAAAAAAATAGAGCTCAGAATCCTATTATTAGCAGCATATTGTTATATGCTAGGGAAATGAAGTCTAAATAATTATACAATACTTTTACACTTGAACTTCTTTTCATAGCTGACTTCCTTCTCTCCTCTCCAGGATATCCTTATTCAGCTTTTTTTTTTTTTTCTCTGTGTTAAGATTTAAGGGAGGAGTAGCTCTGATACACATTTGCTATCCTCAGGATTTGGACAGAACGACCTTAACATTCTTGTTTAACACAAAGTCTAGTGCTCCTTGAGATCTATTTTTCATCAGAGGTTGAGGTTCTTTATCTGGCTTTCTCAATAATCACTTAATAATCCTTAAGGATTAAAAAAATCTATGAGTGTCATCTTTGGACTCAGTGAGGAGCTGATATTCCACCCCACCCTTCAACCTTCTTGGGGAGGCACTTGTCCCATGATGGTTGATAGAGGAAAACATTGTCTTTTGAAAAGGAAATTTTCAGCACTTTTTAATATTTGGAGACATGTAGCGCAAATGGATGTAGAGATTCTATCCATATGTAATTTCCCACTGAAGTCCAAGTTTAATGGGAATCCCCAGAAGTTTTAATGGCTTCCAACTCATTGATGTTCCAGATACGTTGCCATTATAAAAACAAATATTAAAGTTAAAAAAATGAAAATAGTTTATCTCCTTTTTTCATCCAGTGGAAAACACATTTTAAAGGCCATTTTCACTGCAGTGATGATCTTGTGTTCAAGGTCTGTTTTTTTCACCTGTACATTTACTAGGACAGTAGAAGAGTGTGAGAGTTTTGCTTAATTGTAGGGCTTGTGCAGTCTCTGTCCTTAGAGGTTTTCAGACTGAACCTGGATAAATCCCTGAGTAACCTGGTCTGACTTCATGGCTTTGAGCAGCAGATTGAACAAGACACTTCTGAGATTTCTTCCAGCCTGACTTACCCAGTGGTTTTGGGCTACTGAAATATACTCAACTCCCCTGTTTTTCCAAAGCCAGTAAAAATCCTACTGATGTAGGATGCAGCTGTCCACAGCATCTATGACATAAGAAACTCATTTTGAAAAGACAATCAAAAATTCTTTTTTTTTTTTTTTTTTTTTTTTTTTAAAGTTTATTTTTCTGGCAGCTTTTAACATGCCTGAGGAAATGCACTCTATTTGGATTGAAAAGGTTTCATGTTTACTGGGTCTTCTTCTTTAGAGATGATAAATGTTTGATCATTTCCTAGTAACTAATAGTATGTTTGAGGTAATCATCATTGAAGTTTCAGAACTTTGTGTCCTACAAGCACAAAGCATTAAAACTTTGTTGTAAATAAGATGGAAGGTGTGGTCATGTGCCGTCAGCATCTTTGCAGCTACTGCTGATTATGTAGTAAGTGATCTAAACCATGGCCTACAGGTATATATACACTATATTTATATGTAATTTTTATATTTGCATATATAATTTTTATATAAAATCTGTAATGGTCCCAGTGGGACATTTTACCACCTTAATACTCATTTGTTTTCTTTTACGTTTCAAAATGATGCAGTCTTGAAGAAGACTCAGCAGGTTGTGTTGTAAAGCTCTAAGGCCCATGCACAGTTAAATTGAAAGTGTTTGCTTTAAAAGAAAAAATAAGAAGCATAAAGTGATTTGGGTAGAGGCTTTGCTCCTTGGAGTAGGGCAGCCTAGGTTTGTCAGTGTGCATCAGAGTTCCTGAAGCTGCATTTCTGTAGATCACATTCCCAGCTTCACCAAAGACTCCGTAAGTAGACCTGCTGTGTTTACAAAAATAAGCCTTTACATCCAGGTGAAATGGCTGTTAGACAATCTTTTTTTCTTCTTTTTCTTTTAAGTAAGAGCTGGTCTACAGAGTATATTTCACTGTTCATTCCCACACCTATTCAGGGTCTTGACTGAATGTCTAAACCAGAATTATTTTCTGAGTTTAAGCATTCTAACAGAAGACTGCACATTACTAAATATTATTTGGAGACTGCAGTTATCTTTAAAAAACAAAAAATTTAGAAGTTGTTTTGTCTTAAAACATGAAAAGAGCAGGCCAGATTTGTCTTGGTGTTTTTACTACAACTGAGTTTAGAAAGGAGTAGCCACACATTTCAAAACTCGTGGACAAACTCCCATTTGAATTGTAATTAATCAAGAACAAGGTACAGTTGCACATGGAAAATACAATCTGGACAGCTATAAAGCACATTTCTGTATAACATAGGTACTTCCAATTGTTAGGAAGATATCTCTGTTTTCTAAGGATTAACTGAATCTACAGCTTGATAGAGTGCTGGGTGTCACTGCTTGCTGTTTGTGCCTGGTCAAGAAGAATCCTGCCTTTTCTTTGTCTTCCTCCTGTTCTTTCTTACCATGCATAATTCATAGGCAGAAATAGTGTTTTTAATTAGACCAGCTGATACAGCGAGGGAAAAGAGTAGGGTTTTGTTGTTTGGTTTGTTTTTTTTTTTTTTTAAAGGCTACACCAGCCCTTCTTAAGGATATAGAAACTTGGTTATTTGGGGTCAGCTGATGCAGTTGGATAATAAGGAACCTTTTCCTGCAGATCTTGCTTTATGCCCTTAAATTTTCCAGCAACAAAAACTTTGTTGCTTCCCTAGCAGGAACTTGCCTACTTTAAGAGTTTTTTTCTCTTTAGCAATACGTACATTCTCAAAAGCATCATTCTCTTGGCTGCTTTGCTAAATTTAGCCCTTAGGAATATTGATAATATTGATGAATATGGATTACTCTTGATTGCCAGTCTCCTTTTGGAAGTCCCTGTTCTTCAGAGACTTACAAGTGAGCAGCACATGGTGTTACAATTACCAATGTAAAAAGCTAAATTCAATGAAACACTTCTTTTATTACATTTAATTACTCTGTAATTATTCTTTGGAGTTCTTTGGGCAAAGGTAGGTTCTTTGTTTCACACTACTCCTAGTTTGTCAGGAATATCCCTTGCCTCTAAAGGAATGGAGGAAAAAAAGATCATTCCAATCGCCTACACAAGCATGTTGGAGGTGTCATTTCTGTAGTACATACTGCATTAGCTGGCAGTTTTAAACAGGGCTTTTCTAAAAGTGCAATCAGGAGGTTTTGTGCTTGTATTAATTTAGAATTCCTGTGGTCACATACAACTGGAGCAGTGGAGGCTTTAAATAGCAGTTGCACTCCTGCTAGCCGTGTTTGGAGGGATGCAGCCCCCCCTCCCTAGCTGGAAAACACATCCTGCTTGCTCACAGGCTTTGCACACGCTGCCTGATGCTCTCCCACTGCCATTTTATTTTCCCTGCATCACAGAATTCTTCAAGGCTTATCCAGTCTTTGTCCCTAAGAGCACTTAGTGTGGGTGTTTCATTCTGCAGTTTCACCACTGGGATATCTGTTCCTAGTAAGCTTGGCTATTAATACTGCCAGTTAATCTGTCTTTTGCACAGTGGTTGAAGCTGCATTATTTCCTGCACAGCTCTCATCTCAGCTATCATCACTTCCACAGGTGTAGCAAATCACAGTAATTCACTGAAATTTAAAGATGTTTTGAAGTCATGGGGGTTTATTCCACAAAAGTGGCCTACTAGGTATTGCAAGAATTGTTTTTAACCAATTGCACAACATTTATTTACCAAATTAATGACTTGTTCCAACAGAATGTTGGTATTTGAATATGGTTTTTTCAAACTTTTTTGTAAGATGGAATAATCTATTTGGTAAGTAAGTTTACTTACTTCAACTTGCTTTGCAAGTAAGGAATAGGCATGAGACAATTTTTTCTGAGAAATACTTACCAGCAGCAATTACCACAAGTACCTAACAAGCATAATTCATTTTTGGGATGTGAAAGGGACGAGTGTGGGGAATTTAAATTAGAATTGAATTTGACATAAAGTGCCATATTAAAAACCTTCGAAATTAATGTTGCATTTATTAGACATGAAGAGTATCAGAATGTTTCTCCTGATGTATCTACTCCTTGCAGTCCATGCACAGAAAGGACTCAAGCTTAGGAGTGAGGAGGTGATTAATTTTTCAGTTTGTTACAATCCGTGGCTCTTGGGTGCCAGCTACTACAGGGCTGGGAATGATCACCCAGCTTGTTCAGGTGATGTGTTCTGCTCACCAGATGTTTTGTCCTAATTCCAATCAGCCTGAACAAATTACCTGCTAGTGAAAAATCATAAGTTGCACTAACAATTTTGGAAATCTATCCCACTCCCCCCCAGAAAAAAAAGTTTAATTCACACAGGAGCAGAAAAGTCTTCTTAAAACAGCTTGATAGATAATCAGGCTATATAACTTTTATATAACTAAAACTTCTGTGAAGGTTTACTCATTTGTACATGATAGCAGGAATATTTCCTGCTTCCTTGCCATAGAATGTGTGTCACGCAGACTGCAGAACTAAATCCCCAGTGGTTTGTGTGGGAGGTGCAGTGACCCAAGGGCACAGCCCCTGGTGCTGTGTGCAGATCAGGGATCCAAGCCCAGTCTCCAGCAGATGAAGCTCCTGTTTCTCGAGCCAGCTGTTCCCCAGCCTGCTGTACCTGTGCTCAGTGTAGGTGCTTCCTGCTGCTGCTCACATTCATGGCATTCTTGTAAAACTGTATCTTGCTAGCTGCAGGTAATTCACATGGAAGTGTGTATTCCAAAACCAGGCCAGCCTAATGAAGGTGTATTCTGTGTACTAAAACAATAACTGTATTTTATTTGCACTGAAAATAAACTCTTGACATGGGATTATACCTGTTAAAGCTTCTCTTTTTTTTTTTTATTTTTAATTTTTTAAGCTTAAAAATGCACTTTACTCCCCAATACAGAGTTGCTGTGTTAATAGAAATATTAAAAAATCAAAATGTAAATTTGGCAGTACCCTTACCTTGCATCATTTTGCCAACAAATGTATTTGTTTTCTTTCAGTTTCCTCAGTGGAGTACTTCAGTAGCAATGACATGCTCTTACCTAGTCTTTCTTAAACAGAAATTATATCAACTCTCATGAGAGTCATCTTTCTTTGGTCCATGCTTGAGAGTATGTATGGAAATTTAACTGTGCAAATGAAGAGGTGACTTTTTTTCCTGCTTCCCCCACAGCACCTATTCACTTAATCAGTAATTTTATTATACAGAAGATTTCTGAAGTCCAGTTTCCTGAAAGATAAATCTTGATTTTCACATTTCTCAGCTTAGCTGCAGACATCACACACAGCACTGTAAAGGTGTTTTATTTGAAGAGCACAGATCAGTTCCACTCTAGGCCAGCAGAGCAGCCTCATACTGGCCAGGACCTCCCCCTCATTATTTCTGTGCTTAACCCACTTCCTTTTTCTGTCTGTTATTTCCCAAATGTATGCCATCTTCCTAAGAGCACTTGCTTTTTAGCTGTCTCCAGTCTCTGGAGCTTCATATATGGACCCAGTTCATTGTGGTTATGGGATCTGGTTTGTACATTTCCGAGACTGGAAAGATATTTTGGGTTTTCTTTCTTTTTGGTGTGTATAAGATGAAAAATTTTAAAAGCTGCTACAGAGAGCACTGAGAGAAATCTAAAGATTCCTTAGGAAAAAGCTGCTTTCTGGATCACATCATCCCAGTAAATACTGTTCTCTTTTGCCTTTAATTTTAAATTGATAATATAGTTGATGTTTTCTTTTGGTGGTTTGAGCCACATTTTTTGCCCAACTGCAGATGATTTGAAGTTTAGCAGGTATCTTTTGTGGTGCTGTTTTTGTATAAGAAATGCTCCAAAATCCAGGCAAAAAAAGCCCCATAGATAACTTGATGATATTTTCAACTTGTATTTCCAGAATGGTGATAATTAGAATCTCTGATATTAATATTCCTCCTCTTGTGCTCATCCCATATCAAAGAAGACTGAGTTAAAATTCTGCAGGTGAGATCTTTGTTTCAGAAAAATTGAGAAGTTTCTTTTTCCTCAGTGTTGCTGAAGAGATGATCAAACTTCTTTTTTGTTATGTGTGCACTTACAAATAGATGGACATTCTCTGTCTTGGATTCTTTTGTCCATGTCATTTGACTTTTTATGTATTCTCTGGAATTTTGACTCTATGTATTGTCTAGAATTTTTTACAAAATTTTTTGGAGTTTTTTAAAAGCTCTATGATACATTTTGTTCAAAAAGTACTTCAGACTAACTTATTTTTCCTCTAATTGTAAGATTTTTGGCTAACAAAGTTTCTGCTTACGAAATTGGAAAATTTTCATTTTACAATATTAGACAATGGATCTAGTGCTAACATGAAGAGTGTGAAATAACAGCCAGGAGCTGTTGGTGTAGCATTGGAATTGAATATTTTTCTGCTTCTGAGGAGTAACTTTCCTGTTCTAATCTAACATTTTTAACTGTGGAAGTTCTGATTACTACTTGGGAACTTTACACTGCAGTTACAGTCACAGTAGGCTTTTAGGATTCTTTCCTGCCAAATTCTGCATCATTTCTTTATCTTATTTTGGGAATTTGTAGCATCCTCCTGGGTACATGTCCCTGTAGATTCAAAATACAAATTATAATCTGCATCACAGAAGGGAACAATATTCATGTCTTAGCTGATGTTTTTACTCCTTGGAGGCAAGCATTGAAAAAATCTTAACTGGTAGTGATTTCCAGAAGCACAGGGTTAGAAGAGGTGTACTTAGTCTATCCACAGCCTGATGTGGTGGGATGTGTTTGATTCCTGTATCCTCTGTTCTGGTCTTGAAAGAACAGTCTCTTAATACATTGTCATAGGAAATCTGTGTCACACCTATTTAATTTTTTTTTTTTTTTTTACATTAAGAAGTAGTAGCAGCAATTTTTTTTTCCCCTGGGCTTTAAAAATCACATCTCTTGTTTTGTTCATATCTGTGTGAGATGTTAGTAAATGAATCTGAGGACAGGATTTTCCACAAACTGTTGTCAGCACTCTTGTTTGGAAACCCACTTAAACTGGTGGTAGCCCTTTTTGCCTTTCTTCTCATGCCCATATATGTTATTTTTACATGCTCTCCATACTTTTCCTCCCTGGTTTTGATATATCTGAGTTACTTAAGTACTATTTGGATTGTTTTATCCCATTTCTTCCTGTTGACATCTCTCCCTTTCTTTGTTAGGTTTTATTGCACAAAATCCCTGGTAAGTTTTGAACACCGTATTTTTCCCTGTCTCTCTGTTCAGTCACATGTGAAGAGCTTTATTTTAGATCCATTCATGTGCTTATAGAATTTAAAATGATACATGGGGATGCAGGGAATTTTAGAGAGCTTCATAGATATTTGTACAGCCACGCTGCACAACGGTTGTTTAATAAGGGACCTCTTTTTAGAATTGAAACAAATAAAAATTATTTACATTTTTCTACTTAATTAGGAACTACAGTGTTATTTTTAAATCCAAAAAAGATTTTCTTAAATTTCAGAATTATTAGGTGGCAAGAAAGTGAGGACTGGGTGTGTGGTGGTGATATAGGAAAGTCAGGAAAATAAGAAGAAATAAGAGCACTGATGGTGCAGAAATTTGAAGTAGGACTGAGAACATTCCTTGTTTGTCTCTCACCTGACCTCATCTCTGCTGCTTAAAATTTCAAACGAAGGGTTTGTCTCTCTTAGGTTTCTGTGACATTCAAATCATTGTTTGTCTCCTGCATTTCAATTACACTTTTTCACTGAGATTGTTATTTTTGTAAATTTTGCTGTGTTTTTTCTCATTAGCCCCAAGATCACAGCTAAATTGGACATGACTGTACAATAGTGTGATATTACATGTGATGATTGCATGCCAGATTTTTTCTGTTTCAGTTCATGGTATTCTGTTCATTGGGTGGGTTTCTCTCCCCATAGTTTTTCAGCCTTTTTGTATTTCAGTTGCCTGAAAATTGGCCCTTTCTGCTTGAGATGAGAATTCTGTCTGCTCAGAAAGAGCAGTGCTTTCTAAGTCAGTGCTCTGCTTTTTTGCTAGCAGTTTATTTCAGTAGACCTGCTGCTTCCCAGTTTGCTCAGGCTTGCTGGCATTGCAAAATACAAGGAGCAAATTGAATGACCTCTATCTTCATATCCCTTCTTGGATCTTTTACACTTGCTAATTGGATTATTGACTGACACAGATCTTTTCCTGCAGTCTAAATGAAGTTTGATAATCTTTTCTGTTGGCCCTCTCACCTCACCCCAGGCCTGCTGCTGTTCATGTACTACTGGGAGTATTGTCAGTCATGCAGTTTTTGACAACCCTACAACCAAAGAAAGTAGTTTTCCCAGCTCCTGTGTACCTAAACTCATTATTTCTTTGATTGACATTATCATGGGCTCATAATTATGAGTTGTAATGGTAAACTGACTGTCAGAAATAGCTTACGTGTATTTTTTGGCTGACAAGAAGTAAAATAGCTTTTCTGCAAAATGCTGTCCCTTAAAGTGAGCACCTGGCTGGACAAGTGTTCATCTGGGTCTGGCCAGGTGATCATGGCTTAAAAGTAATTTACTTGACTGACTATTGATAGTGCTTCTCTCAAAAGGATGTTAAAAAGGTAGGAAGCTGCCCTGTCATCTTAACCATGAAAACACATTGAAAGGTATTCTTCCAGTTAAAGAATATCAAGTTGACTGAAAGATTTTGGTAGTCCTTCTTTGCTGGGTGTTTTTATTAAAAGATTCTGGGTTCACTTGGCAGTAAGGGTATATCAAGTTATATAAAAGGCTTCTTGTAACTTTTTTTGCTGAGATCCACAAATACTTCTCTTAGTTTTTTGCAACTTGCTGAGAGAATTCTCTGCTCATCTGGCCACACAGGGATTTGAAACTTGAATTAATCTCTAAACTAGGTGTTTGGGCTATTCTTTTCTCTTGCAACAACCATAATCACCAGCAGAACTCAAATGAGCATCCAGCAGGATGTTAAAGGAAATAATTACTGGAAGTTATTACTAATGGTTACTCTTAGCTTTTCTGGAAGTCTTTGTTCTCTCCCCAGAGCTGGGAGCTAAATACTCTGATTTTACCACTTAGAACCTTGACCAAAATTTTGGTGAAAGCAGAGAGCTAGAGGCAAGGAGGTGGTAACCTCTACAGTGTCTGCCCTGATTTCCTTCCTTTCCCCTCTGTTAACTTGAATTTTAGGATGCAGCAAAGCTTCTTTATTAGCTTCAGGTTAATTTCAGAATGTCTCCCAATTGATGCTGTGGTTTTGATATCCTTCTTTGCATTATTTACTGTAGCTTCAGGAAAACTATTTGCATAGTGGTGTCATACAGGTGTAACAGGCAAAGGCTTGACAAAAGTGTCCTGGGGTAAAGGCTGGGGATTTTGGCTCCCTGTTGGCAGGAAGTAACCACATCAAGTCACCATTCTCAGGAATTAGTGACCAGAACTAGTTTCTTAGTATGTGTTTAGAAAACCCCACTGAAGCTACTCTAGGTGCAGTTCATCTTAAAATCTCATCAGTTCCTGGAAGCTTGGCTTCAAGCACCAGTTTTTAACTCATGTCTCACTTTGTTCTCAATTCCTAAAATACAAGTGTATGTTCTGACTATTCACTAGTTACTTTGACAAACTGTCACCGTGAGGCTTCAAAGAATTTGATATTCTAATCAAATCCATTTTTTCTGGTTTGGCTTTTTCTAATTTAATGGTACAGGCTGTAGGCAGACTCCAAAACACTTGTTTGGTTCATGTTCGGAGGACTTGACTGGGAAGGTTTTCATATGAAAAAATTTTGGTCTATTTTTACAAAATAATATGCTGCCCAGCAGTTTGATTCTGTACCCAGATACAAAGCCACAAAGCTATGGAAACTGCAAACTCATGACTGACAAAATAATTGAATTTCTCATCTGTTGAGTTCGTGCTTTTTCTGGCCTCGAAGCACTGCGTGTTTTTCTGCTCTTGGGCACAGCTCTACTCATCCCTGTTCTGTTTTCCCCTGTTCTGTGTTAGATGAGCTCAGTCCTGTCTGGAGGCTCCAGACACTCAACACTCCTTAGAGGCAGTGCAGGCTTTGTCAGATCCAGTGACTAGTGCCAGGTGCTTTAAAGAAGGTGCCAGAAAACAAGCAGTAAAAAACTGTGGGACACTCTTACTGAGGGAGTGGGGGGGTTGGCTCCTGTCAGATGTTGATGTTATGAAGCATGAGAGATTTTCTTACAATTGCTGTTCCTTTTTAATGTTTCTTGTACAAAATTTTTCTTATCATTAAATGTAAATGCCCTTGCAAATAAATATTTTCTGTCAATGAAAAGCAAGTGTGTTGCTGCTTTCAAAGTAGGCTGGCTAATTTTTTTAACAGAAAAGAACATCTAGTCCCAGCTACTTTACAGGTAATGTAACCAGCAAAAAAAAAAGGAAAAATAAAAATTCTATCTTTTGCAGTTAAAAAACCTCATTTTAATTCTCTGATAAGCACATGCAAAGAAATCATAAATAATATGCAATGATAATTTTAGTAAATAACTGTGCCAGAGTGCAAAGTAGAATCCAGTCTGTGTTTCATAAATAATTTAACTGTGAGGAAAACCTGTCTTGGTCCTTGAATTCAGCTGCATTACTGTTAAGCACTTGGATTTCTATTTGGAATAAGAAGGTGTTGGAAATTTTAATGTGGTGTATCTTCTCTTTTGACACTTTCTGCCCTTTTTTCCCTGTCATTTCTCCTGAGCTAGCTCTGAGCTTTCTATTGGCTTTTTTTGAAGATCTGGAGTGACTTTTTAAGAAGAAATAATGACTGCTGTATTGCAGTAAAGCATTGTGCTGCATCTAAAGATCACATAGGTGATCTCTGTGACAGAGCTGCTCTTAATGATATAAATAGGGGATTAAGTGCATAAAATTGGTGTTAAGTTAAAATATTTGGGTGCTGCTTAAGCAAAATTAGTGACATTTTAGAAATATTTTTGCATACTAAAATAACTTGGTGTTGATAATTACCTGTGGTCAATCTAGATATGACTTAACTATGTCTAATGATTAGCAATTGTGAAACATGCTTTTTGATTTTATTTTTATTTTGTTCTCACAAAGGGAATGTTAAACAGCTCTTGACATGTTAAGATGCTGCCCTAAGTCAGACTGGTTTTGTCCTGATGTGTTTTAGAGCATAAATAACCTGATTAGGTGTAGGTAGTGATAAAGCTCAAAAATAAATTCAGGAAATTAGAAAAAGTCTTTAGAATGTTTTAAAACTCTAACATGAACATACTCAGTGATTAAAAATGGACCTGACACCACAGATCTAAACTAGCAAGCATCTTCAGTTGTGCCATTTTGGGGTCTGTTCAAAACAATTCATTTCAGCTTTGGGACTTGCTCATCTTCAGTGAATTGAAGAATTTAAACAATCCCTCTAAGTTTAACCTAAAAACTTAACCCTTCATGATCAGTTCCCAGGTACACTGCTTTTCTTCCCCCTGCTGTATAAGCAAGCCCTTACAGAAGATAACTGTCATTGAATTTCCACAGGTGTAAAGAATTCAGATTGCTACTTGCCTTTACTGGTGATTTCTATTCATTATTCTGTACAGTGCATTTACCATTACCAAGCTGTGCAAACACACAATTAGCACGAAATTTAAATTTTTTTTCACAGTTCCTTTGGTTTTGTAAAATTCAAACTATTCACTGATTGGTATAAGTTTGGGATGAACATATAGAAATTCTGAACTCATTTATGGAAACACTGATTACCTGTTCTGGCTAATCTTGGGAAAAGTAATTTGTTTACCCACACCCGTTTCATTATTGTGTAGTGGTTATTATTGTTTCTTAACCTCCTGATTTCACAGATGATAAATTGTCCTGTTACAAGAGCTTTTGTGTGGGAAGAAATTATATATAAGTGTAAAAAAAGAAAATTATTTGTAAATTTTTAAAGAAATATGAATTATGTCCCTTTCTGTTGCTGAATTAGTGGAATAGTAAGGATCTAGAAGACATCCCTGGTAGGTAGATTAAAACTAGCAGTCTCTGCTGTCACTCAAATAACAAGTTTAATTTAGCTTAGTGACAAGTGCTGTCACTTAGATAACAAGTTTAATAAACTAGAGGAGAGCTAGACTGAGCAAACAAAGGACAGTAAAACTTGTGTTTGCGGTACAGAAGTCTGAAAGTATGGTGGGAAGCATTATTCTTAATCCAGTGAAGACTGAAAGGAGCTTTTTCCTGAATTTATTATGCACCAACCTCCCACATTATGCTAAAAAGCACAAGCTGGCTGTGTTTCTGTAAGGGGAGGGTTTCTATAGTATTCATTCTTGGAGGGGAGAAGAGGAAGTGCAAGAGCTCCTAGGACACCTTGGATGAGGACAGCTCACATAATTTCATAGGGCAAAGACTATTAAATTACTGGAATTAAATACAAACCTACCCTTACTGCTGACCTGATCAGTGGGACCAAAGCAGTACCCAGGTTCTTTAAGGTGTGAGGTATTCAGTTCCTAAGTGAGCTGGAATGGAATACAGGGAATTTCTGGGGAGTGGCTAACTGCCAGGTGACAATTTAAAATCCTTTCATACAAATGGAACAGGCAGAATAATCCAATTTACCTAATAGGCTGGAAGCAAATAGTAAATTCTAATGGAATTATGTAGAAAACTTGGAATTCCTTCCTGCTAACATTGTTTCCATTATCTTTGACTTGCAGGTCTCTTTTCTGTCCCTTCCTCCTTGCCCTCTTTTTTTGGGGGGTGGAGAACCTTAGCTTGGTTGTTGTAAGATCTAATGCTTCTTTGCAGATGCCTTGGAAATAATCCTGTGCCAAGGCCCTGCTCTGTGAGAGGTGTGGTGGTGTTTTGGGGACACAGAGTACAGGAAGGTGAATCTCAGTGCCTGGTGACAAAAAGGCTTTGATCTCACCAGGCCTGGTGGGGGATGCACAACTCTGTTTACTCCCCATTTAGAACAGCATAAAAACCCCAAATATCCAAACAAATAGAATTCTAAATGTGAAACAGTATCATTGCAGTTAAAAGATTGTTAATTCTTTAAAATATAAATAGTTAGAAATACCCGTTTTCTTTGGAACGTGGGTGTGAAAATGTGAAGATGCTTTAAGACTGGCATCTTAGTATGTGTGTATACATTCACATAATTGCTAAGAAGGATCTAGAAATTTTCCAATATCATCTATAAAATTCTCTTTGAATTTATAAGCCTTCAGAGTGGGGCACATCCCATGGGGAAAGAATAAAACAGAAAAATTAAGCTACAGCAATAAACCTGATAAATCTATAATTGCTATACACAGTTGCATTATAAAAGATATGGGTGTTTTATAGACTGTCATATAGAGACAGTGATTCAAACCAACTTTTTTACACTGTAAGCTATATTCAGAGTCCTAAATGCAGAAATTAGTGTGAGGAAAAAAAAACAAAGGGGGAAAAATTCATGTCCTTAATTTATGTGTACTGTTCAGACTTCTGACATACGTGATTTGATCAAATACCATTACACATAATCTTATTATAGCTTGTTATGTCTTTCACTAGCCAGGATTTCTGTTCAATATCTTCTAAAGAACAGCCCTTCAAAGAAATTGGCTAGAAGCACTAATAATGACTACTTTAATTAAGAGGATTGTGACTAAGGGCACTCAAAACATTTATTATGCATGTGAAAGGTAATAGTAGGGAACTACTTTTGTATCTGAGCTTTTTAAAGATGCTACAAGTCTTTGTTTTTCTGCAAATTTTTCAAATGATTGGAAAAAGTTGTAGTAAGTAAAACCAGCAAGTGTTAGTATATAGGTTTATGCTCAGACATTCACTCATGATTTTAAATTACTTGAGTTTCTCAAAAATCCTTGCCTTCAGTCTTTTGTTTTGGTTGGTTTATGGGCCTTCCATTGCCACAACTCCTACACAATTCACACATTTTGATTCCTTTATCCATAAAGCATCCCTATAAGACAGGGAGTTGATAATAAGGTCCATGCAAAGGAGCAGGAGGTGTTCAGAGAGGAGTTCTCACCCTGGAGCTCTGAGCAGAGAGGCAGATATGTGCGTGTGACTGTTGAAATTACTGAGCAAAGCTGTTGGCAGCAAACAGGGAATGTAAACTGCAGAGATTTGCATGAATGAAGGTTTTCTGAGCTTGACATTTGGGGACAAGGGGGTTTTGTACCAGAAGAGAGGCTGATTCCCAACACTAAGAACTGAAAACAACTGTGAAATAAAATCTGTGAGGTGGCTCTTTCTCTGGAATGTTATTTTAAATGTATTTTCTGCATCTTGTGTCTCATTACAGATAATAGTGTGCACATCTCTCAGCAGAAAGAAGGAAAAGCAATATGCAACATCAATTGCTTCAGTTTTAAAAGAAATTAAGAAATCTCTGAGTAGATGATGCTATTCAGTTATTTTGGTTATGTAAATGTTCTGAGTTAGTTCATCCTTTGTGAATAGTTTATTTAAAGCATAGTTGTTATTGGGAAAAATTTATTTTCTCTTGAGAAAGCTTCATTGCATTAGGAACCTAAAGCTAAGTGTGTGATCATCCCATTTCTGCAGAGCTGTGGCTGAGATGGCTCTGTTGAGGGCAGGAGACATCACTGGTTAGATTAGAGGAGGGTCCCAGTTTTCCCCTCTGCTGCCATAATCCAGAGTGCACTGGTTGAAAGAATGTTCTCTGCAGGAAATCACCAGTTACCTGTTTAACTGTACAAAGATTGTAACAATTATGTTTTTAAATATAAGTTTTTTCTGATCCCCATGAACAGTGTTAATGTGCTGATAGCCAAAAGCCTTTTAATAAGTACCCAAAGGTTTATCTGCTCTGGTTACAAGTTCAGGGTGTCCTGGCATCTTCTCCTGCCTCTCAGCTCTGTGCTCTGGGCCCATCTCAGAAGCCTGTCAGTGCTGTCTGTCACTGCCTCTCCCTTTTGAAAGGGTGGGTGCTTCAATTACTCTGTATAAGATTGCCCATTCTAAGAATGCCTTATTTTTCCCAGGATATATATTTGTATTTGGGCTGGCTTAACTCAAGAACAGCCCAAACCAGGGCCTTGCACAGGATGAGCTGTCACACAGAGATAGCCTTTCACCAGCATCACTTGATTTCTGGATGCAATCTTTTCCATCAAGCATAGTTAGCTCTGTGTCTCCCTGTGCTTTTCCATTGCTAATTGTCTTCATTTCAGGAGCAGCAATGCCAATGTCACTCCAGTCCATGCGGGTAGTGGATTTTTATGGGTTTGCTGAGCTTTGTGTATTTCATATCCATGATGGTACTCAAGCATTCTAGTATGAAAACTGTATTTTCATACAGTTCAACCAAGTATTACCTTTAATGGAGTGTTTTTCTATAAGGACCTTGAATTAAAACCTCCTCTCTTTCCCTGGAGACTGCTTGGTAGCAACTACGTACAGAATGGAAACCTGCAAGCATGGATTCCTCTCCCCTGTGGAGGAGGAGCACTTTCTCCCTTACTCCTGCCTGAATTGTTGCTTCCAAATAAACACTGGGAAGCAAGATTTGTTCAGCATCCAGCTTCATGTTTTAGTCAAGAGATTTAGTCATAGCAAATGCAGACAGGCAGTGCCTGTTACTTTTTTCTGCATTAGAAAAGCAAAGGGAAAGGAAACACTACATCTCAGAGTGCCTCTCTGTTGGCAGCCCAGGCCACCAGAGCACGTTGATGGGCTTGGCAGCCTGAGGGTCTTGCTCTTCCCTGAAGCTCCGCATATTGCAAAGACAATTCTGCCTGCTGTGGCTGGGGAAGAGTTCAGTTCCTTCAGCTATATTGTCAGTCAGTTCTTATAGTTGTTCCCATACAACTTGCCAAGGCTGCATTCATTTCTAGAGGTCTTAATTTCTAGAGTTCTTCATTTCTAGAGGTCAAGAATGCACTCACTTGAGAGTGTGCTCTATATTTGCTTCTATTTTAAGATACAAGTATATTCCTTATTTTGATGCCAAAGGATTTCTGCTTTTTATATATTTTTCATAGATTCATAGTTCTGTAGACTTCTATTGTATAGTTATATAGTTTCTTAGCTGGCATTCAGTACTTTTCCAGTACTTTGTTAGACAGACACATTCCTGGAATCCCATTCTAATCTCAGTGCTTCAGTGAACCAGGGCCATTCTTCTACTTCCCCATGTATGTTGACATAAACAATGTGGGGCTAGGAGAAAGGGAGGAGGCTTCAATAGGAGGCCAAAGCAAGGGGGGAATTAATTCATTAACTGTACTTTTAATTGGGGATTCTTGTCAATTATGCTAATTTGCTAAACTTATAAAAGTGTCATAAACTTAAATTACACGTGCATTCTGCTCTGCATTTTGCTGTTAAGTGCACCTGAAGGGTCATTCAATAAACAGTAACTGCTTTTATCCTTTTAATTTTTGGCTTGTGATTTCAGGGCTCAGAAAGGCAACAATTCTAATTGGATTTTTTGTGGCCTCAGGAAAATTTCAGCTGATACTTATTTTTTAATATCCTGTCAAAGTGAGATCTGTGTTAAGACAGCTTGTGCTGCTTAAACTTCCATGTTCCACTGTGTAGTAAGCAGTCTGTGTGGGAGCTGTCTGACTGGAATCCTTAGTCTTTCCTGGAGTGTGCTCCCATTCTTCCATGCCATTTATGATTTCACTGCCTTCATTTTGCAGGCAGAACCTCCTTTCTCAAATTGCTTTTTTCTTCAGTTACTGCTTGCTGCCTCATTTTCTGGGATGGACTGTTGGCCCTCCCTTGAAGTAGGCAGGTGGGGAGAGAGATTGGAGAACGAAATTATTGTTTGTTATTTCTTCTCTGACTTCCTATAGTTAATCTCAGAAATATCATTTTGTCATGCAGCAGGAATAGGTTTGTTTGTTTTTATGGATTTTTAACTCATCTGAACAGCACTGAATCTCTCTCAAGGTCAGTTTGAAAGGGAATTGTATCACAAGGGTTTTTCTTTGCTAGCTCTTAAGCATTGGAAAACCCTGTGAACTGGTAAGAGATCACATCTCATAAGGTTTCTTTTCATCATGTACTAATTTAGTTTTCAGATCCATTGTTTTATTTCTTTCCTTGTTTTCTGTCAGGACAGGAAAAGGATAGTACTGATAGGATAGGAACAAATAGGTATTTGCTTTATATTTCGACAATTTTTCACTGAAAGTGAAGTGTCACAGAATCATTTTACTTCACCACCTCCATATAAATCCTTCATCAGTGCTACGTTTAAAATATTATGAAGTTGTATAATGCCAAAACCTAAAGAAAAGTACCAATTTAAACAGAAACTTTTTAGATAATTTTTCCAGTAAGCTTGATTTGAGGGCATAATTTGAGGAGGAAATGCTCCCGTTAATTAGTGGGAAGGAAGGCAGGCTAAATAACTTGGAAGAGATTTTTAGTTTATGTTTTGTAACCTATGCTCTGTGATGTTTTTCATTCAGTTTTACATTAGTTATTTATTCTGTGAGTGTCTGTGAAATATCAGAATGGACAATTTTTATCTTCTTAACAGGCCATGGAGCAGATGTGAAATGTGTTGACTGGCACCCAACTAAGGGATTAGTTGTTTCAGGAAGTAAAGATAGCCAACAGCCCATCAAGTTCTGGGATCCAAAGACTGGCCAGAGCCTTGCCACGTTGTAAGTTCTTACCCATAGACTTTTGATTTCCTCAAATATAAGCTAACTTTATAAAATATTTTTTTCTTAATTCCCTTCTTTGCTCTTTTCCTCACAACTTTTCAGCCATACACAGTTCCTTCAAACCTGAAGCTAGTGCTTTAGCTGTGCTGGAAAATCCAGAGGTTAGATGAAGACAAGTCTTTAATAAAGAAAATTGAGACTTTAATATACATTATTTAAATTTGCTTTGTTCTTCTTCACAGACAATCTAGTCACACAATTCTCTTTCAGACTGAGATAGGGAAAAACAAATGAGATGTTTCATCTGGCTGATGAAAACCGTATTATGCTGCAGTAACTGGATACTGTCTCAGTGAGTGCTACCAGTTGCTTTGCAGTACAAAAGACCAAGGATCAGAGCACAGGGCCTTGCAGTATTCTGCTTTAGTAGCTTGAACTGCCTTGTTATTGACCTGAATATTTGTGACTGGCAAATGACACATTTTTATCTGTGTCTGAGAAATCAGTTTCAGGACAAACAATCTGTTTCTCTCTGCTTGCAGACATGCTCACAAAAACACAGTGATGGAGGTGAAACTGAATCTCAATGGCAACTGGCTGCTGACAGCTTCTCGTGACCATCTCTGTAAGCTCTTCGACATCCGGAACCTGAAAGAAGAACTTCAGGTTTTCAGGGGTCATAAGAAAGAGGCCACAGGTCAGAATTTTTTTTATTATTTAGATTGTTATTATTAGGCTCAGATTAAAAATTAAAATTATTTCCATTCATTACAAGTCCTAGTATTATACCTTGTGGCTTACTGTGTGTTTCAGCTGTGGCCTGGCATCCTGTTCACGAAGGGCTGTTTGCCAGTGGAGGGTCTGATGGGTCCTTGTTGTTCTGGCATGTTGGGTATGTGGCATTTTCATCAGCACGTTGGAAAGATGTTGGTCAGCTGTGCAAGCTCTTAGACAAAACACAAAATCTCCCTTTACCCTTTTGGGTCCATATTTAGGCTGCATATTTGTGATAATAGGTTTTCTCTGTACCTGAGGAATTTGTTAATATGCTTCATTTATGAAGAAGTTTTCCTGTAGAAATGTGCTTTAAAGGATACAATTGCTTTTACAAAACCAGCTCTATGTTGAGATGGTGATGAATAGTTGAAACTCCTAATTTCTTAAAGCTTGTTTCGAGGTGCTGTAAATACTTTGGGTTTAAAGGTACAATTAAAAATGCTTACTTTACTGAACTGCCCATTAAAATCACAGGGAACAATCAGTTCACCCAGTAGAAAAATGACAGAGGCTTCAGTTTGACAAAATATGGGATAGAGGATGAGCAACTGGATAGCAAAAGTTTTCTATTGTAGCTGTAGGAGATATTCAACTGTGTACGATTAATTTTTGTTTTATTTTATGCATCAGGGTTGAGAAGGAGGTTGGAGGAATGGAAATGGCCCATGAAGGAATGATCTGGAGTCTGGCATGGCATCCCCTCGGACACATTCTGTGTTCAGGCTCAAATGATCACACCAGGTAATTTCAAGTATTTAAAGAGGAGGTCTAAGGGAATGTATTTACTTTTAGAAACTAGAGCAGTGTTTGGCATCAGTGGATGCCAGACATAGATGGAGATTGTTCTGTTACACAACCAGTGGCCAAAGCAGAGACACAGTTTATGTTAACAGGAAGCACTAGGTGGCACTGACAGTTTGTATTACAAGATGGAGTCTGACATGCTGCAACAAATATTACGATTTTGGTTGGTGGGAGCTTTTAAAGACAATGAAGGAATGTTTAAAAAAAGAATTCTTGTTGTTTCTTGCTGAGGAAATACTCCAATCTCCACAGCAATTTTTCCTGCAGATCATCTGCTTTCACAGATGATGTCTTTTCACATTGCAGACACATTCAGAGGCTGTAGTTTGTGTTTTTAGGTAGGATGTGCTACAAACACAGTGCATTTTATAAATGCAGTAAATTTTTGTGAGGGCATGTGTATGTTTGTTTAGTGTATATGAAGAATATACTTGAGCAAGAAGGTTTTGGAATGGACTAGCTCTGATGTTGATGCCTTGTACCTACACCCATTACACTTTGAAGTGTCTTCTAACTTGTAGCATTACAATATTTGTTGGGGTTTTTATTTTTGGCTTGAAGCTCATACCCTGGGTTCAGATCTAGGTCTGAACTTGATTTAGTAAGAGTTGAATCCTTATATAATCAAGATACTATACTAAAAATCAAAGAACTAATTAGATTAAAAGTTGTTAATGCTCTTGACCCTTTAATGAGATCATATAACTTCCTTTTGACAGCAAGTTTTGGACTAGAAATCGGCCTGGAGATAAAATGCGAGATCGTTACAACCTGAACCTGCTGCCTGGGATGTCAGAGGATGGTGTGGAATATGGTAAGGCATTTTTCCTCAATATCCTGGGGTCAAGATCAGGCCTAGGTCAGTAGGTGACACTTCTGGGTAAGGTGAGGAAGCAGAATTATAGCATTGGGGACCACTTGGGCAAAAATACCTTTTTCTAAGGATGATTTTATGCCCCCTGTTATCAGTGATCATCATTCCAACAATGGATTTTCTTCTGTTTCCACAGCTCCAGGAGGTAAGACCTGCTCTGTCAGTCACAGGAAGGAGGTTTGGCTCTCCCTCTGGCTATATTTCCAGTTTACTTTTTTTCCTGAAAACTTCATCTGTCTTGAAGACTTCCCACAGTCCTTAACTGCAACAGGAAGAGCAACAAGAATTCTACTAAAACCTTTAAACTCTACTCTGCTCTTAAGGATTTATCTCAACAATTTTAGGCTGCTTGGGATTGCCCAGCTCAATGGTGTGCCTCAGCCACCTGTAGTTGTATCTATATCTAAATCTACATCTAAATTTGTTTCTTCCAATTTTGGATTATTTGCTTTTGGGGAGGGGGAGAGAAACTTCAATACAGCACTTCAATACAAATTAAATTTTAAAATATATAGATTTGTTATAACAAAAATGGGATTGGTTATGGGTTATTGTTTCTTTTTCTGAGCTTCTACCCTAAATGTAACCTTCCTGAAAGGACATAGTTTTTGACCTTTTGGGGTATATTTATGAATCTGAACTTGCAGTTCTTTTAATATCCTGTAATTCATGTATGAAATTAAATTGTGACTTACCAGTTGTAAAATTTCTATTGAATTTGATCCTAATGGTAAAAGCATAAGAGAATCCAAATGATAAAATAGTAATTTAAAGAAAAATTTTCTAAGTATAAATACTCATTGGGTTTTTTTCCTAGATGATCTGGAGCCTAACAGCCTGGCAGTAATTCCTGGGATGGGGATACCTGAACAGTTAAAAATAGCCATGGAGCAGGAGCAGATGGGTAAGTAATAGCTATAGGGAGGCATTCTCCTGAGCAATCCAGATAGTGTGTGACTTCTTCTTCATTCTTTTCATATTCTTTGGGAGCACAGATGCTCTTTTCTAAAAGTTCTGTGTTGTGCATATGTAAAGAAGGATGAGCTGAGAACCTCTGTGAAAAAAATAAAGGCTCTTTCTGTAAGCCTGCATTGCTCTGACTGTTTGTTTCCCTGGTGCCAAAGGGAAAGATGAATCCAATGATATTGAAATGACAATCCCAGGACTGGATTGGGGAATGGAGGAAGTAATGCAAAAGGACCAAAAGAAAGTGCCACAGAAAAAAGTTCCCTATGCAAAACCAATACCAGCACAGTTTCAGCAGGTTAGTGCCTGATACACAGAGAACAAAACAACCTTTTCTTTTCCCAGCTTCACAAAGTGTGTGTCTCTTGAAATGTTTTGGATTTTTGGTATCAGCTCTCCTATATCAACACCACAGTAGCTAGTTTAGTTACTATTTAAACATAAAATATTTGATAAATACCTTTTATCTTGTATCTGTACCTGGGAAGAACTTATAAGATACAGAAGTTTTATTCAGCATTGTTTTTACTTTGAAGTATTCATACTACAAAATGTTTCAACATACCCTTTCTCATTGCAGCAATGTGTTGCACACATATTGTTCTGTAGAATTAATCTTGTGTATCCTAATCTTTATAGGCATGGATGCAAAATAAAGTTCCTTTGCCTCCCCCACCTGAGCCATTAAATGATAGAAAGGAGGATATTAAGCTGGAGGAGAAAAAGAAATCACAGGCAGAGATTGAGCAGGAAATGGCAGCACTTCAGTACACAAACCCACAACTCCTGGAGGTATGTGTGGAAACATGGGGATTAACAAGTTTGCTTTAGTCCTTTCCATGACAGACTTGGACTTCAGCACTAAAGTGAGGATCTTCCTGCAACAGTTTCACCTTTTTGGCTGTTTTCACTTCTTTACAAAATGACATCTTATTGAACAAGGATATTGCACTTAATGTGTGATGATTTGAAAATCTCAGTGATGCCCTCAGTTTACCAGTGGGTCTCTTCAGTTAGTAATTTCTGTTAATTATAAGAAAATCATTCTCAAATTCCTGTGAAATGGGATGACTGCTTCTGATTTTCAGTTGCAATGTATTCCTGTGCTTAGTTGATTTTCCGTGTCTTTTTTTCGGACAGCAACTGAAGATTGAGAGACTTGCACAAAAGCAAGCTGAGCAAGTGCAACCACCGCCCCCAGGAGGATCTCTCCATGGACCTCAGCCTTTCCCAGGGCAAGGCCCAATGTCACAGATGCCTCAGGGGTTTCAGCAGCCCCTTCCACCTCAGCAGATGCCAATGAATATGCCTCAGATGGGACCTCCTGGTCCACAAGGACAGTTCAGACCTCCAGGACCCCAAGGACAAATGGGACCTCAAGGTCCATTACACCAAGGAGCTGGAGGTCCACAAGGGTTCATGGGACCACAAGGACCTCCAGGCCCCCAAGGGCCTCCACAAGGAATGCCACGTCCTCAGGATTTACATGGACATCAAGGAATGCAGAGACATCCGGGCCCTCATGGGCCAATGGGGCCCCCAGGTCCACAGGGTAATGCTGGCCCACAGGGGCACATGGGACCGCAGGGCCTGCCTGGCTCTCAGACTCATTTAGGACCACAGGGCCCACCTGGCCCACAAGGTCACTTGGGTCCTCAGGGTCCCCCTGGAGGTCAAGGAATGCAGGGGCCACCTGGTCCACGAGGAATGCAAGGACCTCTTCCTCATGGCATGCAAGGAGCTCCAGGATCTCAAGGGATGCAGGGCCCTATATCTCAAGGACCTCTGATGGGACTTAATCCAAGAGGGATGCAGGGGCCACCAGGACCCAGAGATAACCAGGGACCTAATCCACAAGGGATGATGATGGGTCATCCACAAGAAATGAGAGGTCCTCATATGCAGAGTGGTTTACTAGGACACGGTCCCCAGGAGATGCGGGGCCTTCAGGGACCCCCGCCTCAAGGTTCAATGCTGGGACCTCCACAAGAAATGCGTGGGCCACCTGGTCCCCAGGGCCAGCAGGGACCTCCACAAGGCTCTTTGGTGGGGCCTCAAGGAAACATGCAAGGACCTCAGGGACAGCCAAACCCCTCGAGGGGGCCACACCCTTCCCAAGGCCCTCTGCCCTTCCAGCAGCAGAAAACACCTCTGCTGGGTGACGGGCCTCGTCCCCCTTTCAATCAGGTACGTAGTGGTCTTTGGAATAAGGGGACATTTCAGAATGTGGGAATGATAACTGTCTGTACAACAGAAATGCACAGCAGGAGCTGAGGAAATGGAGGTTGGGTATTCCTTGCAGAACTGAGGCCTCAGGAAAATTGAAGGAATCATAAAATGGGTTCTATAGCTTGGAAACAGCAGAAGGTGTCCTTTCCCATGGCAGGGAGATTGGAAATAGGTGATCTTTAAGGTCACTTCCAATCCAAACTGTTCATGATTCTATGACAGGTAACTGTGGAAAAGGGATTATTTAGAATAGTAGTACAGAAACCAGTCTGCTATGAAAATATGTAACCTTAAGAGAAACTCCTTTTAATTTTTAATTTAAAGACATTGAACTGTCTTAAGTGTGGTTTTTCCTGGGAAATAGAGAAGCACTAATAAAAGTCAAATTTAAAGAAACTGAACATAAGAAAAATCACATGTATTAAAGCAAGGTATTGCCAACTCTCAGTTGTCTAGAGTAGTTAATCCAAACCATGGGATGGATTTACCATAGATGCTGACACACCTGGAATCAGCTTAGGTCTGGTTGCACTTAACAGTGGATTCTTAAGTGCAGAGGAATACAGAAGGACACAACACTTTGCATTTTCTGCTCTTCTACATATCACACAGAGCTCTCTGTGGTTATTGCCTCTCTTAAGTTCCTACCTGGATGGCACCAGTTCTGTACTTTTTCTCAATTGTCTTCAGTTCTAGGTGAATTTTAAAAGGGATGTTTGGGGCGAAAAAAATCTACTTAACTGAAAAAAAAAGTGTGTTGTTTTTTAACCAGAATTGTCTCTTCTATACCTGAACTTAATATCAGTCAAAGCTTTAGACATGTAGAGTACTTTGTGTGTAGTCCAGTACCAATCACAATGAGGAACTGAATATTCAAATGAGCTTTAGCTCAGGGATTCCTTTTCAGATTAAAGCAGAGTAGCCCACAAGTTGTGAGTTTTTGGAATATTTTTTCCTTACAAATCAGTAATTCCCTCCAAAGGCTGTTAATGTGCCACTGTTATTAAGATTGCCAGAGTATCCAAGTTACACAAACCAGTGTTGGCTGCAACAATATAACTGAAACCAGCAGAGTTGTTTCTTGTTGCTATCCCAGGGCCACTCATTTTTCTTTAAGAATAATTACCATATTTGTGGAGGGCTCTCCTGGTCTGCCCTTGCCACTGACACTGTTTGGAATTCACTGGAGTGTTTTTGACAGGTGGCTGGTTATTTTCTTTGAATACTGCTATCTTAAAGGCTTCTACAGATACTAAAATAATGACATAGTGAGGTATTTTAGACAATTCTTCCTTGTGCACCTTTAGTACGGTAATGACTTTTTAAAATTAACATATTTTAAAATTCATAATGTCAGGTTTTGCTCCATTTTCCTATTTTGGGAATATGAATACAGCAGTAGTTCTCTTTTAAAAAGGCCCCATCTGTGATTTTTTTTTTAAACAATAGACTTCAGTTTGTTTTGTGTTCTGAATTTGGCTTTTCTCTTCTGTAAACTTGTACAGATCATTTTCAATAGCAGAAGTATGTGAATATCTGCTTTATCAATGGCTTGTGACATTAATACAGAACAATTATAAATAGTAAGGGTTAATCTCCATAAAATATCACTGTTACCTGCACTGGCTGTGCTCTGGAAGTAGAGGTTTCCTGGGATGCACAAGGCTATTTTCAGCTTTTAGTAAAGTACCTCTTTCTAAACTGCATATTTTCCAGTTCAAGCCCAGTTTGAGGCCTGGAATGAATTTTGAAACAAAAATCCCCTGGAAATGCAGTTAGGGCTCTGGGTTCCCAGCTTGGCAAAGCACTGTTTGTTTGTAATCAAGGTGTCTGCTAAGGAGAGTTATTTACTACATGCTAAAAACTGCTGCTTTGGTTCAACCCTTCCATAAATAGAAGTTCCACAAAATTTATTTTAAGTAAGCATCTGCTGAATATATGGGAAGTCCTGTAACTCCAGCAAGGTTTTGGTCAGGAAGAACAGAATCACTGATTGCTGGCTCTTACCTAGTCAGAGGATGGATTTATTCTGGACTCAGATCAACATTCCATCTCTAGGAAAGTATTTTGGGGGATTTGGGTTGTTTGGGTTTTTTTAATGGCATTAAGCCAGATCTTTTACTTTGCTTATTTTTCCAGCATTCTTACAAAATTACTCGATGCAAACATGAAGTTTGTAGTGCATATTTGTGTGCTTTCTTGTGTTTCTCACCTACATTGCAGTTGAATATAAATTTGTAATTTAAAATGATATTTCAAGATATGATGGGATAAACACACGAACTTTCTGCTTCTCTCTAACCAGAAACAAAAAGGTAGTGTTTCTCCAAAATAAATTTAAAGCATTAAAATTATTTAACTTTGATTCATGGAGAAATTAAGCAGTGTAATTATGACCCACTGGTGTGCTGGAGTATAGATCTTCAAGTATGTTAAAACCCTGGAAGGGTTTTAACAAGTCAGTGTGAAGGCCAAGTCTAAATCTTGCATACTGGATATGTCTAGGAAAAAATGACATTTTTAGGGGCTTCTAGTAAGGGTTTGGGGGGGGATTGGCTTTTTGGTCATGTCAGCATAAGAAGGTTTTGTATTGCAGTCCTGCAGGTTTCAGCTCTGTCTGGTTCATATTTTTATTGTTGGATTCTATAGCTACAGTGTAAAGTCTGTAGATGTCCCTTTTTAGTTCCAGCCAAGCACAAACCCCAAATGACCACTTTTGGTCAGGCCTGTGCTGCTGAAAGGCAGAATCAGAGTATCATCTGAACATAGTTTTCCGACCAGTGTCACCACAGCAGGCCCTGTAAATTTGGTGCCTATCAAAATCTTTCATGAGTCTGTTACAGCAGCTGAATTTAAAGAGTACTAATTTATCCTTTAAAATCACAAAAAAAAAAAAAAAAATAAAAAAAAGAGAAAAAAAAAAAGACACTTGCATACTTTATTTTTTCCTTTGGGATCATATAAAGCACACAAAACTCTGCCCACACTACTGCTTCTGCTTTTTTTAATCCTAAAATGAAGAAAAATGAACTTTGCCATCATGTTAGAAATTAAACTTATATATTTCCATGTTAACCACTTACAGAGGTTTAGAGAAGAGGTTCTCTTATGGCCCTCTTGTTGTCCCCTCATCCCAACATTCTTGATACTTACTTTTGCATATATAGTTTATATTTTTTGTTCATTTCCAAATGAAGTCTTTGGTCTGTGAAACTCTTTAACTGCCTATAAATCAGTACCTGATATTTTTCAAACAAATTTACACATTTTCCTCATCTAGAGGAATAGAATATTTGTATCAAATACTAAATAAATTCAAGGCCCTCTTATAGAATATTTGTACTCAGGAAGAATATGGGCTTTATCATCTTTGGCTGTTAACAGGTAAAATGTGAATACCTGAAATGCTGTTTCCTATAAAATGGTTTCAGTGACTGAAGCATTACTGATGTGAATGTCTGAAAACTGAGGCAGAAACCACTGTAACATGAGCTGTTTCTGTTGTACAACCTGTGCAGATGCAGACTTCATGGAAAGAAAATTGTTTTGCACTCTTGGAAAAATTGTTAATTACTCACACGTGGAAATTCACGTGGCTTTTCTTCTTACACGCTCACAGGATGGACAGAACCCGGGTCCTCCTCCCCTGATACCAGGCCTGGGGCAGCAAGGAGGACAAGGTCGGCTGGGCCCTCACAACCAAGGACCTGGTCTTAATAAAGGTAATTAAACATATTGTCTGTTCTCCTGTGAGTCAGCCTCCTGACAGAGGGGCTGTGCCAGTGCAGTGCACCCAGGGAGAAATGGCTGGAGCACAGTGCAGGGCCTTGGCTAAGAGAAAAGCTTCTGTAGATGAGGGCTGGGATATACAGGAAAAATTTTCCCAAAAATATTGTTTAATATGAAACTCATGCCATATAATTAGAACTGCATGAACTAGAGCATCCTGAAGTGATTTAGAAATTGTTACAGAAACCTGCTGTGCTTTGTTTTGTCCCTCAAGGTGATGCCCGTGGGCCACCCAACCATCACCTGGGCCCGCTGTCGGACAGACGGCACGAGCAGAACAGCGGCGGCCCCGAGCACGGGCCAGACAGGGGCCTGTTCCGAGGGGGCCAGGACTGGGGTGATGGCAGGGACAGCAGGGGCATGCCTGACAGACGGGGACCTCACCCCGATTTCCACGATGACTTCGATCGCCCGGACGACTTCCGCGATGATTTCCACCCAGATAAGAGATTTGGCCATCGATTACGAGAGTTCGAGGGGAGAGGAGGCCCACCATTGCAAGATGAGAAATGGAGACGAGGTGGACCTGGGCCTCCCTTTCCTCCTGATCACAGGGAGTTTGAAGGAGGTGGTTCCAACCGTGGGCCTCCTGGTGCTTGGGAAGGACGGAGACCTTCAGATGACAGATATCCACGGGATCCTGAGGATGCACGCTTCCGAGGAAGGCGAGATGAGAGGTAAGAGTAAATCCGTTTCTCTTTCTTGGGTTAAAGGGTAAATGGAGGGAACTCTTTTATTCCTGGTTTCCTTTTCATTAAGGAGTCTATCTGTTTCAGATTTATAAACTGGAAACCAATAAGGAAATGAAAACTCTAATATACCTGAGTATAGAGTCCATAAAAATCATTCAGTAATAGAAGAAAACTTGAAAAATGGTCATTGTACACAGCAGCTTCCGTGTCTTTAAACAGTAAGTAAAGAGAAGGGGGAGAGTTTGTAGAGAAGATCCAGTGACACAGGATGAAGATCTGAGACCGTTTTGATGAAAATTGAGAGGAGACTTAAAGGTTAAAGTGACAAACTTTTGAACTCTAGAAGTGGATTTTGAGATTCTGTCTCCAGTCACGAACTACAGCATGACTGTAGAGACTGTAGGATGAGATGCAATGTCCTTGTAAGGAGCAGGAACAGTGATCTGACTGCCAGATAGAAGGGACAGAGTTACAGCATCTGTTGGACTGTCAAGACTATTTTTTCATGCATTTGCTTGTAGAAATTTTATTTCTCTTTCTGACTTTTTTCTTAATGCCAAGTGAAGAACTCAAAAATAATTTTCTGATTTACTGCAATGTCCTTGTCATTGCTCACAATCTCAGAGTAAATCACAAAGGGATAAATTTACTTTTAGTTACCAATGTAAATATGGAGGAATTAATGCTGTCTCTGAGATTAACTATCAGCAAAATTGCTCCAGATTTATGGTAGTTTAATTAAGTGAAATTTGGCCTCCAAGGTCTAAGCCTCTCACTGACCACCAACTCTCTATGTATAAGAACATGTGCTTGTACAAATATGCTGTGGTCTCCACATAATGTGAATTTTGTGTGTTTTAGTTGCCTTTTTAATAATTTTCTTACATTCCTTTTACTTTGCATCTATACAGCTCTTCTTTTAGCTATTTTCTACCTAACTCTGTAAGATGTAACTTCCTTTTGTGTGAAGAGTATGAAAAGAAATGAACAGTAACTAAAAGAAGGTAACAATTAAAGCCATTTTTAAAGAGTAAAGCCAGAGAAAATCCAGTTGGATGGTCCAGTGGTCCAAAGGTCTGCATCACAGAACTCTAAAAGACACAGCAGACAAGACTTTTTAGAAGCTCAGTAGAGATATTTCAGATCTTAAATTGAAAATTCTTAGGGACTAGAAAATATTTTATTATAGTCCTGATTTTTAAAAAGTTTCAGGAAGGGAAAGAAGAACCTTGTGACCTGTAAATCTGACTTTTGAACTAAGAGTATTCTGTTTATCAGAGTACAAGTGTTTGCCCAGAGAGTTTGAAATGAAATGGCACAGGGCTCTTAAAGGCTCACTGTGCTTGTAAATTTGATGATTTTCTTGGAATGAAGGTGAACTAGGTGCCATTTACTGCAGATGCTGTGGTGGACTTAATCCCAACCACTCATTTAGCTGACTTGGTTTGAAATTGAGATTGTAACTGGTTTGATCAAGCATGAGAGGCAAATGTGTGTATGTGTGTTTCTCTCTAATTTCCCATCCTTTTCATCCCTGTCCTGTTCTTACTCTACCTGTGCATATCAACATGATGCTTCTACTGCAGAGACCTGCCTCTTCCTGCCTGCTAATCTGCACAGTGTGTAGTTGTGTACAGTAAGGTCCTAGGCCTCGGGGAAGAAGATGTGAGAGCAGTCAAACAGGAACTGAACCCAATGCAAGGCAGGGTTTTACGTGTGACTGATATGAAAAGGCAAATAAGGATATCCATAACACAATATTAGGAGCTGTGGCTGTGCCAGGCATAGGGATGGGAGATTTCAAAACTCAGCTGTGTCCATAAGTTGCCTGAAATAGGAAAGGCCCTGTTCCTGCAGCCCTGGGGCCTCATGTTGAAAATCTTGGTAATTTCCAAGCTCAGTCAAATCACACCATATCAGTATTAAAGCGGGAGGCCCTCTAAGAAACCTCTAGAGGACTGTGCTGTTTGAAGGCTAGACAATATTGCTCTGTGATTATTTGAACCATTTGTACCTGAAACTGTCGAGTTTGTTTTCCCAAACCATGCAGGTTAATGTAAATGGTTCATGGTCCATACAAAGCACTCCTCCATCCACTGTTGTACCTGTACAGGCACAGCAGCCTCCTCTCTGTATTGTGTTTGTTTTCTGGGAGGTGGAGACAGACCTATTGTTTTTTATTAAAAACAATGTAAAAGTTTAAAAATATTGTATTGTGTTATGACTACTGTTAAAATATTTAAATTTGTAATTAAAAGGTTAATGTTGTTAAAATTCTAAATAAAAGTATCTAAAGTTTTGCTTGTAATAGGATGCACTGTGTCGTTAATGAGCTGGGGAAGGGGACGCTGCACACAGCCGACACCATGGGAATGCTGCGGTGCTTCCAGTCCAGCCAGTGTGGAACTGGGAACAGTGGGGAGGTGGGAGGCATCTGTGACTGGGCCAGGAGTGCTCCACACCGTGTGCTGTCACTGAGGGTGGGCAGAGTAGTGTGGGGTGGCTCGGTGGGGACACCAGTGTGCCTGCACCACCTGAACACCTCAGCCAGGCTGGGACTGAGACAGGCGGCCTTTGGAGCGCAGTCCTCACAGAACAGGGCTGTGCTTGGCAAACACTCCAAGTGTTTGAACTGCTCCTGTCAGCAGCAGAACTGCTAGTTATTCACACAGCTAGCTGCAGGCTTACCTGACATGGCACTGACAGCTCAGGAAGAGCCATTCTCCTCTCTGAAGAGCTGTCCATGTCCCCCAGTGCGGCGCTGGAGGAGCTGTACTCAGTTAAGATGCAGTGCAGAACCCAGTCGTAGCAAATTCCTCAAGATGCCATTGGGACTTACTAGACAGCAGTTATCAACTTCAGGGTCATAATTACATTTTGCAACACAAAATTCATTACTGCAGTTGGATAAACTGCTCTTCAGGTTGCAGAATGCCACTGTGCACTGTTCAGCCATCACTGTGCCTACAGATCCAAGGGCAGTCTAGATGCATTTGCTAAAATTGTAAACTTTGAAGAATGGAATGAAAAGGAGAATTGTCTGGCAAAAGAACCTTAGAATTATTAGGAATGAGATCCTGTAATGTTTTGTTATAGCCACGACTCTCATTGCTTCTATGTTTTCAGTTTGTTTTATCGTGGAAATGCAAAGGAAAAAAAGGGAAGGGGAATGTAGGACCATCAGAGTTTAAGGGAATTCACTTATACTTTTCCTTGCCTTACCTCACCTTGTATCTATCATCACTCATCGATCGTTTTTCCCACCTTTTCGTTAAATGAATGCAGTATGTTTAATAATATTTTTCTTGTATGAAAAGCCAACATAATCAGTGGAAGGAAATATGAGAGGAAAATTACAAAGCTTACTATCAGAGTGCTCAAAGGCAGAAATGAGCACTTCCCCACCTACAAATCCTGTTCTAGTAACTATATGTGCTGCAGCATTAAGTGAAACAGTTCAGAAATGAGTTGATAATCAAACTGAAGCTGACTCAGTGATGCCTAAAAACCACATTTGTATCATGTTCTTTCTTGTAGCTTCCGAAGAGGAGGACCCTCGAGACATGAGGGCCGGGGACCCAGGGGCAGAGATGGCTTTCCTGGCCCTGAAGATTTTGGGCCAGATGATGCTTTTGACTCTCCAGATGAAAACTCCAGAGGAAGGGACCATGGTGCTCGGGGGCGAGGTCGAGGTGCTCTAAGAGGTAAGGGGAATGTTCTTCCACACAGAAATACAGGGATGAGGAAGGAAAGGCATTTCTTGGGCAGATGACATTATTTTCATGAACACAATGTCTTTTCTCACTCCTGTCCCCTGCTTCTCTTACTGCTCAGGAGCTCGGAAGGGTTTGCTTCCTACTCCAGATGAATTCCCACGCTTTGAAGGAGGGCGGAAACCAGAATCCTGGGATGGAAACAGAGAACCAGGTAAAACATTTGGTGAGGCTTGTAGACTTCTACAATATAATAACTTAAAAAAAAAATTTAAATTCAAGTATTTTTCCTGTACCTTGTATATTTGTTACCAGTATTTTACCATGAGAAAGGCCAAATGTAGTTCTTTGGTCTTTTAAATTTAGGAAAAAAGAACTATATACAGAATTTAACTGGCTGTAAATACAGCTGTCTTACTGAATAAAAGTGACTGTGGCTTCAAAACCTTGATTTACAGTTGTGTTCTTGTACAGTCCAGAACTGCCCGGGCAGTTGTCACCTCTGGATGACTGAATTACATGTCATGAGGATTTTTTAATATGTATATTATTGCAGAGTAATCTTCCTCTGCGTTGATATATTTTCAGCTCCAGTGTCTGACAGCTTATATTTGCAGTTGTAGTATTTAAGGCAACCCCATATGGGGCAAGACAGAGCTGTGGAATGTCATGAGAAACAAAGCACAAATGACACATGAATAAATGAAGGTGTGATTGTCTCTAAAATATATGGAAGTATTTTGTACTAGAAAGAACACTTTACATCTGCCACACTTTTCTTTCCTGTCATCTTTAAAATCTGTTTTACTTTTAGCTTTTTTTACTAAAAAACAGGACAGAGGAAAAGCTTTACATAATTTTAACTTCAAATTGTGTGCCAAACAGTGTGGGCAGTTCGTAAATTTATGTGGCTGCCTTCAAAAATGAGGAATAATGATCCAATGAACATTACTTATCCTGTGTTTTCGTGCACAGGTCCTCGTGCAGACCACCCTCCTCATGATGGGCACTCTCCAGCCAACAGAGAACGTTCCTCTTCACTCCAGGGCATGGACATGGCCTCACTGCCACCACGGAAACGGCCCTGGCACGATGGACCAGGGACCTCTGACCACAGAGACATGGATGCTCCAGGTGGACCTCCAGAGGAGAGGGGCAAAGGTAAAAAAGGTTCCTTTGATTGGAACCCTTAAGTAACACTGGCATGTGTTTTCAGCACCAAGTTTATCCAGAACTTCTCTGTTCAAAGGGGATAAAGCTGAGCTGGTAAATATCTGATTTTACCAGCTGGGAAGTTAAAGACCAGTCTTACAGGAACATAAGAACAGAGGGATTGTCAAACATCAAATTCAAATCTTGTCCCCAGCATCACAGAATCCCCTTCTTTACTGCCCTGTTCAAAAGTAGTTGGTTTTTGGTCCCCTGCTACTCCAGCTGGAAAACTCATTAAGTGCATTTTCCCCCTTATTTTCAGAATAGCTGTTTATTAATATTAATGCCTGTGATGTTATCCTTTAACTCATATATTAGAACATTGAGCCTGGAGTGATATGTCCCTGACGTGCTCTCTAAACCTCTGAAGATCTGACTTATTAAAATATTATTTTTATATTTAATGGCTTTCTAGTTACCTTTTGTGTATTTCTCAAATTGCTTGAAAAATCATACAAACTTTTGATATACACAATATCCATGGACAGACCTCTAAAACTTAACTGCACTAGACTATGCTTTAAAAAAAGAGGAAAAATGTTTTTCCCTTGACCTCTGCTTATCGTTCACTGATTTAATTTCATGTCCTGTGTTGTAATTAAGTTGAATGTTGGTTCCTGTCATTACTGAGTGACACCTCTGATTGCTCTGAACTCACCAATTCCAGCCTGAACCAGCTCTTCTCCAAGTCCAAGCTCTGATCTGTTTATTCATTCTAGAAGTTGTTCTGCATCTTTCACTATCCTTGTTACTCTGTATGTGCTATTCTTAGTTTTAAATGATCCTTTTCTAAACTAAAAGAGGTAACTGGGAATTGCACGCACTATTTAAGATGTGGTGTAACCACGGATTTCTACAGTTCTCTTGGATTTGTTCCACTTTCTCCATTCTTTCCTAATCATTCCTGGTGGTGTAGTTCACATGTAGGTCACATGCTACTGTAACCCACAAAATACAGTCTTTTGGAGTCAGTCCTATTAGCATCACACCAGTTCTTGATCCTGTTTCTTACAGATCTCAGGATTTCTGTTCTCTTGTGTAAATATTGTCTTTCTTTAATGCCCTCACATTGACTCCCCACTGTCAGGTGACCAGTGACAAATGTCCTTCTCATTTGCTTCCACATGCTGAGCTGGCAGCCTGCAGCTGAATTTGCTATTGTTGGACTGCACAGCTTTGTCTCTGCTGCCACTGAGCACTGAATCCCATCCCACTTCTCTCACCATTTTCCTTAAGCTAATTCAGTTTTAACTGCATGTCACTCCTCCTCTGCCTGGACTATTCCCAGTGTAGCATTAACAGCAAGTTTTATCAGTCCTTCACAGAAGTTTTGAGTAAAACTCTGCTGATAAACTTCTCTTCCAGCATTTTTCCTTCCATATCCACGTGCTGTAGTTCTCAATTTAGTCAACATCTATCACATCTGTAAGGATTTCTTTTCCAGCTTCAGTAATGATTGTGATAACTCTACTGGATTCTTGATTAAAGTCAAAACAATTGTTGTCCAGGCACAAGTGTGGTAATTAACTCATAATGTGCTAAAGGAAGTTTAGAATTATGGCAGAAAGCCTGATAAACCATGAACAATACTACTTCGTATGTGGGTTATGTCACTTTCAGTTGTATTTGTAAAGTCATTTGAAGATTAAAATGTTCATCAATCTTCATGAATGTTTCTGTGAAACAATTTGGTGACTATTTTACATGCAACCAACCACAGTCAACAAAAATCACTCTTGCTAAAGTGCAGCAAAAATATCTGAATTTAGCTGTAGTTTGTGTCCTTAAAACAAGGTTATCACTGATTTTGTTTTTTTGAAATACTGCTTCTTATTTTAGGCTAATGAATTGGATTGGGGTTTTCTTTAATGTTCATAACAAACATATCAAAACCAAAAAGGTGTGTGAGAATTAGAAAATTCTGTTCCTGGCATCAAGAGCTTGAGTAGTTTTGTTCCTGGTTAGTAATAAAATAAAGCATTTTTCCATAATTTTAACAAAAAATGGAACAAAACAGTAATGTTACTCATGATCTTCACCATCAGCCTCAACCATCTCAATTTCTCAACAGTGCAATGTCTTTGTTTAGGATTAAAAAAAAAGCATTTTGCAATAAAAAGAGAGACACACAGCTCAAAGAACTGGCAGTTTGGAGGAAAAGCTGTCCCTATTCTGACTTCATTTCAGTGACTGCTGACAACATCAAATACAAGCTCCTTTAATTCCCAAGGAACTGCTGTTTTCTGAACTGTAAGGGAGACATTAAATCTATAGAAGGAAATTGTCCTGAGGGGGGAGGCATAAAATTGCAGGTGTCAGCTACAGCTGGTTCATGAATGATGACACTGCAGCAGAACCAGCTGAGTACACAGCATGTCTGAGCAGGGCCTCAGCTCAAACTTACACCAGTAACTGGCTGTGCTTCCTTTGCAGGACGAGGAAATTCAGGACCTTCACAGAGAGCGCCAAAATCTGGGAGGTCCAGTTCTCTGGATGGAGACCACCACGATGGATTCCACAGGGATGAAGCCTTTGGTGGAGGCCCTGGGGGAGTGAATAACCCTTCTCGAGGAGGCAGGAGCGGCAGCAGTTGGGGAAGAGGAAATAACATGAACTCTGGCCAGTCCCGGAGAGGAGGATCTCGGGGGGGACGAGGCCGATAGAAGAGGCTTTGACTGGGTCATGCCCAGTCCTAATAAAATTAAATACAGTGGGACAGTATTTAAATAGACTGCTACTCTGGACTCAGTCACCTGCAACGCCACGAACCTGGATTCTTAACTGGGATAACTGAATGTGCATTAGTTCCTAACAAGGGTTTTTCTTTTCTTAAATCAGTCGTTTGCCTCTAGCTGCAATATTGTAGCTAGCTTTGTTTTGTTCTTTCCACTCCCATTCCCCTCACTTTCTTGTTTTGTCAAGAGCTGGAATTTCTTTTAAGTGTTGTGGAACATGGAGCATCTCCAGAGATTTCAGTTCACCTCCAGACAGAAACTTGTTTCTATATGTACAGTTTGTCAAAGAGTTACGTTGGTTTTGTATGAATACAGAATGTAATTTGCGCAAAAATTAACAAAAAAAAAAAATCAACAGTGTGTGATTCTTTACTCACCTATTACTACAAGAGGGTTGCACTTAGGCAAACTTGTGTTTCAGATGGAGCAACAGTACTACCTCCTGAAATCTCAGCCATTTAAAATACTGAGAGCTGCTTCCTAGTTTTTTGGTTTATCATGTATAGAGAAGTTTCATTTTCACCTTCAGCCACAGCTGTCTACAGATTACAATGGTGCTGACGTTAAAATTCCAAAATGCAGGCAATCACCACTGCTTGCTAGTCTGCCATCCTGAAACAGAAAAGAGTGGAATAGTGTTTAGAAAAGTTATCAAAGACAGTGTGAATTACATAACCTGGATCCTAACACAGACACCACAGCAAACACTGGCATTCTACACTTGATCTAGGCAAGCCATGGATTTTTGTTCAAAGCAGCATCTGTTTATAGAAATTGAGAAAGCAAGCTTAGCAGTTTGATTGGTATGTTTTACAGCAGCTGCGTGACACATTGTTTAAAGCTATGGGTGTTCAGCTGAAGTGCAATTCATCACTTCCACAGTAAGTTTTTAAAGTGTCTTTTTCTTTAGGGTACTGTTACCTGGTTTTACTAAAGGAGGGAAATGAGGAGGAGGGGTTATTCCCATTTCCCACATTTCATAATAAAGCTGCTTACCAACCATGAGTTTGTTTTCCCCATAAATCATTCATATTAATCATCTCCAGTCGCCATGTTATCAAAAGGCTCCTTTAATACCTAAAGCCTTGCTGAAAATGTTACCACGTGAGTACTGTTTCTACAGGAAGGGCCTACATTAAAAGTAGAGCATATATTGAAAAATCCCTACCAGGCTTCCCTCTCTCCTGCCTTGAATTTCAGGTTATAATTAGGATGAGATTTAGTTCTAGAGGCTCCTGCATGCTCCTCCACTAACACATGGCAGCTGTTGCATCTTCTCATAGGCAGGTTTACCAAAGACTGGCTCAAGTCTTGATGTCCCATTTTACTTAAAGACATCAAAGCACAGATGCTTAACTGTTGTTCTCTTGGTTGAGTCAGTGACAAGAACCTTTCTTTTTATTTGGTTTTTAATTTGTGTATAAAATGACATTTGAAAATTGTAACTGATCGTTAGCCTATAAAAATCCTTGTCATGGGGCTCAGGGGAGACAGAATGGTGTTAAAGGAATTAATTAGAGACAGCTGAGCTGCATCTGATATGACACAGTTTGTCCCTTGAGGAAAAATGCTTTTTAGCTCTATCTGAAGGACTTTGGGTGCATGTCTGGGAGTTAGGATTTTTCCTGACGTTTTCATGATAAATACTAATGATTTAATTACTGGTAAAGAGGAAATGTTGCCCTCTTTTTTTTTTCTTTTTTTTCTCTTTTTAATTTATCAAGCCCTATATATGTTTAAGGGGCTAAAAGAGGTCTTAATACTTAAAATGTATGAGTTAGAGGATGAGCTTTAGGCTTTAATTAAACCACAGTCCTCTACTAAAACAAGTTAAAGTGTATGTAACAAGAAAAAACCCAGCTTTATCTAGACAACTTATATTTCCTCTGATGATTGGTTAATTCCTTAAACTGTTAAGGTAGTGTTAAGTAATATTTTTCAAGGGGCAGCTTTTAAAATGGAGTTTTGAAGTAGGTCACAATGATATGCTCAAAAAGTCTTAAGAAAATTTGATAATTAGATATATTTTCTGCAAAATCTTAGAAAGTAACAGCATAGCAGAAGAAGCAGAAGCAGCTTCCCAGTCTGTGATACCACGACCCACTATTGCTGGGGAAACAGGTACAGTTATTTAATGGGAATATACTTCTGTATTCCTCAGGTCATGTTCTTTTACCAGTGCTGTACACAGACTCTTACGCTCTACCTGTTAATTCAGAGATTGTCGCAAATTTAATTTTACACTGCTGTTAGGAATAAGGTTTTGTATACTGTAACTTAAAAATCATAAACACAAGAGAGCTAATTTAATGCTATTCTGATAGCTCTGATCTACATTCTTAAGGGAAAAAAGTGACCATTAGTGAAATGTCTATACTGACAACTGGACACAAATAGTTTTATTAAAGCAATCTACGTACACTTAAGTACCCCCTTTAAAACTATTTCAATTTAATTCAGAAAAGTATTTGGTGAATATGTTCAAACTAAATAGTGATAGGTATTGCAGTGGCTTTATTTTGTCCATGAGGCACAAATGCTCGGTGAGATACTCACTGGGGGCTCTGTGCAGGTGAGGCCCCGTTGTCCCATTTCCTTGCAGCAGTCCAGTACCCAGCCCAAACTGGAGCACCCAGCACTGTCAGCCTGAACTCAACACCCTCCTACGGCTCCTCAGTATCTGCACTGAAGCAGAGCTCCAGTTACTGGCAAATCTATTTTTGAAGCTCAAGCTGTGCCAAGTAAGCGACTCCTGCCCAAGTTCAGAGAGCAATATATTTACGCAAAAGTGAAGTTTTAAGAGCTGAAGCCACCCTTTTAAAGCCCAATTTGGTCCCTTTACAGCAGGTGTAAGGCGGCAGTACCTGCAAACGCCAATGCTCTTAACTAACATTAGCTCTTTGCATCCTCTCATTATCATGCAGAAACACCCCCACCCTTTACAATTATGTGGGCGGTGTTTGTGACCCACAGCCCCAGGAAAGTTTGTTTCACTTACTGGATGGTTATTTTAAAGCTGCTTTTTAGAAAGAAATGCAGTTCAGTGGCCAGTCTTCATATTCACCACTGGTCTGAGGTGACAGCAAAACCAGTATGTGTTCATACTGTAGGGGTCAGCATAAAATGAGGTAATACCAGTTAATTTTTCAATATTCTCCCCCAATGTTCTCGATCGCATTTTGCTAAATCATCTTCGTGTTTCAGCATCCGTCAGCCTTGCGCACCTCAGTTTCAAGTCCACAATGACACCGCATCGGCTCCGATCTCTCGGTCTGCAGCAGCTACGTGGTCCCGTGCTGGAGGTAGAAGTGGGATGCTGCCAGCTCCCACCCAGAGGTGGAGCGATGCCAAGGCATGGCTATGGAGCTGACAGCGCGGTAAGGCAAAGAACGAGCTCGGGGGCGGCTCGGCAGGCTGGCATGGCACGCAGCACCTACAGCTCCGAGTCACCGGGGCCGCTCCGGGCTGCCAGCCCCGCCGCTGCTCCTCGAGCGCTGGCGAGGAAAACGTAGCAGGACGCGGCGGAGACGAAGAGAAGCGGCGTGCCCCGTCTCGGAGTCGGCTGGCTATAGAGCGAGGCTCTCGGTCCGTGTGCGAGGGACTCCCGCGGGGATAGAGCGGCGGCAGAGCCGGGCTCACAGGGGCAGCGCCTTGCCTCGGCCGCACACCGCGGCGCGGAGCAGCCCGGCGAGGCGGCGCAGGCCGGCGGCACCGCCGGGCAGCGCGGCCAGGAGCGCGGCGGCGGCGATGCCGAGCTGTGCGGCGGCGCCCAGCGCCGTCAGCGCGGTGCTGCGCAGCGCCAGCGCGGCGTACAGCGTCCCGAACAGCGCCCCGAGGTACAGCAGCGCCCCGCGGCCGGGCTCCCGCAGCAGCCGGGCGGGCCCGCGCAGCAGCGCGGCGGCGCCCAGCGCGCAGAGCGAGCCCAGCGACCAGAGCAGCGCGAACTTGCGGGCGCGCAGCAGCAGCAGCGGCACGCACAGCCCGGCCAGCCCGAAGCACAACGCGGCCAGAAGCACGCACAGCCCGCTGCCCGCCAGCCGCTGCCAGCGCGACAGCCCCAGCAGCCACGGGTCCTCCTCTCCCGTCCAAGGCCACACCGTGGCGCCCGGGGGAGTGCCCGGCGGGAACGGGTTCAGCGCCCCCAGCCAGGCCCGCAGCCCGCCGCCGTCCCCCGCCTCCTCCTGTGAGCCGCCGGCCGCCGGCGGTGCGGGGACCGCGCTGGGGCCGGTGGCGGCAGCAGCAGCCTTGGACTGCGCGAGGTACTCGTGCAGCTGTCGGCCCAGGTCCGCCATGGCGCGGACGGCACCGGGAGCTATAGCGCTCCCTCCGCCCACCCCAGCGCCGCCATTTTGCCGGGCAGGAGCCACATCCGGGGCACGGTAGAACCGGCGGCCGGGGAGAGGGGCGCGCATGCGCGGGGGGCGCGAGGCGCAGAGCGCGTGCGCGGGGTTGGTGAGGGCAGTGACAGCGGAGCAGGGCGGGGAGAGCGTGCGGGTTCTGCGGGGCTTAGCAGGGCTGCAGGGACAGGAGAGCTGTGTGGGATGGGAAGGCTGTGGAGACTGCCAGCGTTCTGCGCTGGCAGGGCTGGGAGTGATACGGTGGCTGTGAGAGCTGTGTGGGCTGTCGAGAGCTGCGGGTCCCTGAGGGCTGTGTCGGCTGTGAAGGGCTGTAAGCCTGGGATAAGCCTGTCAGTGACTGACAGGCAGGACTAAAAGTGATTGACAGGTGGTACTAAGAGTAATTGAGATGTGGAGTCATCCACTCAGAGTGATTGATAGGCAGGGCCAAGACTGATAAGGGCCGAGGTCAGCCTCCCAGGGTGATTACATTCCCAGGGCCATGGGAATGCCTCTCAGCTGCCCTGAGACACTGGGGCTCCAGGCTGCCATTCCTGTGGAAAAGAGGAATTCATGGCTGAAATGGGATTCCACCTCTCAAATTTGTGTACATCCGAGGATTACTCCCAGACAAAAGCTGCCAGACTGACAAGTCTCATTGGCCTTGGATTCCCAAGGATGGCCTCTCAGCTCCCCCAGAGACACTGAGACACCAGCCTTTCCTTTCTGTGGAACAGAGCTGTCCTGCCTGGCCAGCTGGGTCTAGAAATGGGATTCCACCTCCTAAAACTGCCAACATCCAAGGATTGCTCCCAAGTGAAAGCTGCCAGGGCCGACTGCTCTGGCTGACCTTGGCCTCCCAGGGGCAGCCTCTCAGCTGAGACACTGGTGCTCCGAGCTTTCCTTCTTGTGGAAGAGAGCACCTGTGGTTGAAAATAGGGTTCTGCCTCCTAAAACTGTGAATGTCCAAGGATTGCTCCCTGACAAAAACTGCCAGGACAGACAGGTCTGGGTGGCCTTGGCCTCTCGGGGGTTGTCTCTCAGATGCCCCACAGACACTGGGGTGCCAGGCTTTTCTTCCTGTGGAAAAGGGCCATCTTTTACAGGCAGGTACCCAAGGCTGAAAGTGGGATTCCACCTCTATAGCAGCACATCTCACCCCACACAAGGGCTTATCTGTTGTTTGTTAACTGGTCAGATAACTCAAAACAGGACAAGCTGTCTTGTATCGAGTTATTTTGGTGCCATGGGGTTATGACTGACATCTGGAGCATAAAGCTGGATTTTTGACTGACACCTCACTTTATAAAAGCTACACCAAACTTTGACAAAGCAGAAGTTTTCTATAACTTTTCTGGAAATGTGTGGAGTTTCTCCCATGAGCTGGGCTGCCTCCTTCACACTTAACTGAAGGTTAAGTGGTAGGAGTCTGTGTACATTATCAAAATTTCAGTGCTCAGTTACATTTGACTCCTAATCAGTACTATTTCTTTTGCTAGCTTTAATATACGTACCCTGATACCCTGTACTGTTTGTGTTATGCTGTAATCTACTAGCAGTACTTTATAGTACCAAGAATTGCTCCCAAGACAAAAGTCCCACTGGCCTTGACTGGCCCTGGGCTGCCTCCCATCTGCACCTAAAACACTGGGACTGTGAGCTTTCCTTCCTATGGAGACAAATATTCCTTTTTTTTTTTTTTTTTTTTTTTTTTTTCCAGGAGCCCATAGCCAAAATTTGGATTGCACCTCCAAAACTCAGCATATCCAAGGATTACTACCAGATGAAAGCTGTCCGGACAGACAAGTCTGGATGGCGTTGGCCTCGCCTTGGCCACCTTTCAAGTAAATTGACGTTTCAGACTCCAAGAGCCTGCAAGCTGCATAAGGCTGAGAATTAACCTGCAGAGCACCATGGCTGTGTGCAAAGTTTAAAGGCTGCAAGGGGAGAGTGAGTGCCACATGATTGCCTTCCGAATTCCAGTTCTCAGTCCCGAGGGGAAAGGGGAGGGAACCCTGTCTGTGCTGGCACATGTTCCCATTTGAGAATTATGTTGAAACAAATCCATTTAGCTTTAGACTCTGAGATTCAGCAAATATGATGGTAGAAAGCACTGAGAAGAAATAGTATTGCACTATTGTGTTTGGTGTGCTTTACATGGGGCAAGGGGAAAGTGCAGACCAGCGCTGGTTCAGCCAGCTGTTGCTGTCTCAACATCTAACTTACATCCTGTGTAAAGAAACCACACCCTGGAGTCATGAATTTTCCTGCTCAGCTGCATGTACCATCACGTTCTTTCACTCTCCAAAACCCAGCTTCAAAACTTAACATGTCTAGCAATGGTTCTCCTACTGTAGGTCCTAAAACAAAAAGTAAGCACTGGCCTTCCCTTTCCCCTTGCAGTCTTACAGAGCCCAGTTACAAAACTAAGAACGTTCAGAACTGGTTCCCCAGAAAAGCCTTTAGAGAAGAAAGAGGCTGTGCCAGAATTTGCTTTTCTTTTGCAGCCTAAAAATTGCCCAGTCAACAAGGAGACGATTCGTGTTCCTTCCCAGCTATGTGCAGGATCACATTCTTTCAGGATCCACAATGGAACCCCTACACCAACTGCCCCCACACTATTAGTTCCAGGACACAAAGGGCGTGGCTTTTACCTGGGCACTGCCAGCGCTCACGAAACAGACCACACGATGGCGGTGTGTACTGGCAAAAGAAGGAAATGCGCCTTGTCTAGCTCTAAACCACCCAAAATGCAGATCCAAGTTCAAAACGTCGCTGTTCTCAAATAAACTGTGTCAGGACAGAAAGATTTCAGTGACTTTCCAGCAGCAAACTCCGATTTGCACCACATGCAAAACGAACTCCTCTGTGCTAGTTAATTTTTTCTCCCTCATGGAGTCTGACTACAAACTTGAAAACCACCAGCAAAAGTGTAGCTCACAAAAGTGCCAGCTGAGAAAGCTGTTGCTGCCAGAACTGCCACTGCACCCACACGTCCTGCTGTCAGCACTTTCCTTCTCAGCTCTGTGTACCATCGGCATCCTTCAGCCACTCAGGGTCAGGAGCCAAACCTGAAGGGCACCACTGATTGCTCCCTCACTAAAGAGACAAAAAGCTCAACAGCTTGGCTTTTGCATTCCCACTGTAACACTTCAGCAGCTCTAACCCTTAGAACTGGAGAGTAGGAAAAGCAATTCAATTCACCAGGATCACCCAGAGAAAGGAGGGAAGGCACCACAAGGCAAAGGAGGGGTAGGTAAGTCCTGGCAGCAGCATGATGTGTAAGGTAAAGCAAGAGAGCCATAGAAAGGGAAGGAAACCAGCTAGGCCTAGTGTTTCAGGGGCACGTGATGGGCTACTGAGTAGAGATAAAGAGTAGCCCCAGCTTTCTGTTCTGACACCTCTGGTGTAGAAAATCCAAATGTCACATGGAAAGGTGAGGCGTCCTCGACTCTTAGTGTGGGGAGATTTATTTGATCCTTAGTGTTTGATTTCTCTGTCAGCTTCCTGGGAAAGCCAAGACCCTTGTGCCTGATCAGTCTCTCAGCATTCTGTTAGGGGTCCCCTTCCCTGAGCAGTCCTACTGGATCAGAGGGTGATTTGACTGACTTAGCCAGGGAAACACACTAAGAGCAAAAGGGAGACCCCTCAGCAGCTCTTCTCCTTTATTTGAGTATGTTAGCCACTGCCACTGACTGCCAGGGCCTGGGAAGGATTCACACTGACAGTTTATGAAATAACACTCTTTATTAATATAAAATCATGCCAGGTTAAGGTTCAAAGATTGTTGGTGATAGTTTCTGAGAGCAAAAATATACTTGAAGGAATATACAGACAAGCTCTAATTCCCAATAAAATAGTCAGTGTATGATTCTTACCCAGTAGATGTCCCTAAGGGGGAGAAAACAGGTTCAGCCCATCCAGTGATCCCAGCAGTTACAATGGAGTCTTCCCTACCTTTTACCCCATTCTTGACTTATATTGTATTTCTTTGTATTTAGGTGGAGCCTGAGTGACTTCAGTCATGACTGCCTTTGTTACTGATTGGTGTAAAATTCTCTTTCTTCACTTTTACAGATACAGGCAAAACCAATTTAGAGCACATTCCCAGTGAGGGGTGGTCATACTTTGGAGACAGGTAACTTTGGGATGGAGGGGTGAGTTTATATTATTACTGGGCTTTAATGAATCACGTTGGTCTAAGGACAGCAACTTTTCCACAGTTGCTGGCTCAGCAGCAGGACATCTTCCTCTGTCTCCCCTGGCTGACAAGGTGATATGTGGTTTATTAGCTGCAAAGTACCATCGAGTAAGGATTTCCACAGAGCCTGGTCACAGTGTCTCCACTCTGCTCGGCCCTCCATTCCATCCCCTTAGCAGGGCTGTGTGAGGGGAGGTGGAATAGGTTTCAACTCATGCCTACCACATTCCATCCAGGGAGCAGCAACTGTGATTTACTCTATAATTTCCATACTGTTACAACTCCTGTTAAAATGCTAATGTAACTCCTCAGTTTCCTCTAATTGTATCCCCAGTTACCTCTCCACTGGATCCCCAGTCATTTTCCCACACCAAGACATATAAAACTTGTGATTGTTGGCTCCAGATTTCTAGGGTGGGATTTGGGAAGTGAGTTACAGTGTGTTTCCTTGGGAAATAAGGACATAGTCCTTATTTTTTCAGAGCAGATGATAAGGTACCATGGGAAGTAAACTCCAGCAAGGCATTTCAGACTCGAGCTATTCAAAGTGCATGATGCTACATATAGCTGAGAATGAAAGTGCAGTGCAGCTTTTTGTGCAGGAGCAATCTTGGCCGTATATAATATTGGAGTTCCAGTTTTTGTCTGTGGGTCCCTGAATGTGCATGGCAGTGCTTTTCCATGGGAGCACCTAGGCCCAGTGTTTCAGATGCAGGTGATAGGCTGCAGCGGGCAGGAACAGCTTTCTGTCCTAGCACATTCTGTGTGGGAGCAATCCCATAATATTTGCAATTATCATATCAGTATCCAAATTCTGGAGTTAACCTTCAGAAAGTGATGAGAGTGCTCTTCATTAAGAACAGAAGCACACAGTCCTAGTGTTTGTGCTGCAAATTATCAGGTTCCCAGGGAATGAGAGGGATAGCAACAGTTCTTTTTATGTGGCACCTTTGGATAGGAGCAGCTTTGCACTGTCTGCAGTTTGGGATGTCATCTCCTTATTTCAGAGGTGGTCTTCTGAAATTTTTAGCACTACATTTATTTTGGGCAAGGTAAGGAGCTATCCTGAGTCTTGGTGTGCAGCCTAGGGGAGGTAATGCCCAGTAACAGTGTTCTAGCACCTTTGTATGAGATCACTTCCTTGATGTTTTCTGTTCTGAAGATGGGATCCCATATCTTTTGAGGTGGGGATCATAGTTTCTTTCTCTGACAAGGAAAACAATTCTGGATCCACACATTGGGTGAATTCAAGTGATTTTCCTAGTATACAGTGGTATCAGTGAATAGTGGGAATGTAAAAGCCAAGCTGTTGATCTTTTTGTCCTGGTACCTTTGGTGTCTGAGCAATCAGTGGTAGGGTTCAGTTTGTACTCTGTGACTGCAGGATTGTGATGGTACACAGAGCTGGGAAGGAGAGTGCAGGTACCAGGGTGTGTGGTACAATTCAATGGGTGCCATTGAAGTTGCAGCCAGCAAGGGCTTTCTTACCTGGCACTTTCGTGAGTTATATTTTTTTGTTGGATGCTTTAAATGTTGTGGCTGGGCTCTGAACCATCCCTTGTGGAGATCCAAAGTCAGCTGCTGTTAAAGAAAATGTGCCAGAATAGAAATACTTCACTGACTTCTGTTTGCAAACTTGTGTTTACTCCACAATCAAGTGGCAGTTATTTTTCCTTGCAGCCTGTAAGCTGCACACACAGTCATGGTGCACTGCACTGTCATTCTCAGCTATATTACATAGCATCATGCACTTTCAGTCTCTCAAAGTCTGCAATGTCCACCTACTTCTTGCACAGAAAAAGGTGTTTAGACAGAAGCAGTCCAGAAAACTGCTTCTGTCAAAACATGCTGATGCCACATACTTTCCTCTTCATCTGTATGTGCTGTCACATTCTGCCACACTCTGCAGTCCAAATCTAAACAGAAGAGTTTCCAGCTACATCTCACATTCTCACAGAGGCGAATGTGCCAAGACAAAAAGCTTGCTTGGACCTTTGGAAACTTGTATTCACAATTAAGTCTCAGTCCTCTTTCCCCTGGCAGCCTATGAACTTCAGGCACACCATAGTTCTCTGTACTTTTCCTACTCATTTATTCTGATTCTGAGGCAGTAACTGGAGCTGGCTTTGAGGGTCCTTCCCCCACATCATCATCATTCATTGGGCGATTGGTTTTGCTTTTGTGCCTCTTTCCCATGGCTAGAGTGACTGCCATTGGCTTAGGCTCACTGTCTGTTTTAGCTGCTGGCTTAGGCTCACTGTCTGGTTTAGCTGCAGCCCAAGTGACTGAGGTGTCTGCTGATGTATCTCCCTGCCCCTCTGCCCCTATCTGCTGCCCTACAATATCCAGCAGTGTGCAGTAAGCATATGCCAGGGCCCAGCTTATTGCAATGAGCTTTTACTTCTTAGAATCATCATTGCAGTTCTCTTGCAAATATTTCCCCACCTCATCTGGGTTCTGAATTTGAGATGGGGAAAGTCCAAGGGGTCAAAGAATTCCTTCAAGGTCTGGCCCCTTTTCTCCCATTCCCCACACCACTCAGGATTTTCCAAGCCTGGGTCCATGCCTGGGTCAACCCCTCTGGACATCTCAGCCCTCACTCTATAAAAGCTGCAGACCATATAGAGGAAGCTTACCAGATAAAATACCGATTGGTCTCTTTCACATTCAGGGGAAACTGAACATTCTCAAAAGGTGACATACCAGATTTAAAGGAGAAGAAGGAGATGAAAGGCTGGGAAACCTCATCCCCTACTCCTCCCATAACAAACTGAGTGTAATTACTAATATACCCACAAAACAGACTACTGAAACTGGGATGCAGGGTAGGACAAAGAAAAATAAACCATACATATTTTGAACAAACCCCAGTACCTTTGTTAACTCCCTATAAATCAGTATCACCACGCCCAGCACAACAGCAGCCCAAATCCATGCCCCTCTACTATAAAAGCTATGTGCCAGGGACAATACTGGGGGAAAACAAGCCTAGGGACCAGAAAGGTATTAACACCTTAAACAAGCTTAGGGACCAGAGAAACATGAGTAACTCAACCAAGAGAAACAGTAGAAATTCAAGCAGCATGGCTGCTGACTGCTTTATCCCACTACAGACTAAGTACAACCAAAATGCAATTAGTAGAGGATTTTTTCCACTTTCTCAAACCCCATGTTGGGTGCCAAAATATTTGTCCTGGTCTGGGACAAATCTGGGAGGAAATTTCCTGGAGTCTCCTCTAAAAAGCAGATTCTAGCAGCCTCTTCCCAGTCAGTTCGGGAGACAATCTCCTTGGAGAAAATGGAAAAAAATCCAGTTTATTTAACAAGCAAAGTATTCACAAGAATGAAAAAATGAATAATATTGAACAATAAAACCTCTTGTTGTTCTGAAGAGCTGGCAAATTCAGAGAGCTCTCACTTCTCGCTCAGTGTCTCTGTGCTTGGGCCCAGTGTCCAGGCCACAGCCTACCAGGGCCATTGTTCTGGTATTCCAGACCAGAGAAAAGCTGAACAATCCCAGAAAAAAACTGCCATCCCAGGAAAAACTTTCTTGACTCAGCTCACAGACAAGAAACTAGCATAAAAAGAGCAAAGGAAAGCTGTCCTTCCTCTATCAGTGCTGCAGACAGCACACTGAGAGAAGGCAATCTTGGAGGGGGAAGTGAAGCTTCTGTACACACAAACTACGTGCCAAAAAAAAATTCCACTGCTTCTCCCCCCATTCCTCTCTTTAAGGCACAAAACTTATATCTGGACCAAAAAGACAGATGATTGGGATACCAGACCATGCAGTCACCCCAGGACAATGTACCATCACACACTTTCAGTCTCACAATGCCTAAACTGTCAATATAAGTCCCGTACAGAAAAATGCGCCAGGACAAAACCAGTTGTTGGATTAGCCTTGCAGCCTTTCAAGAACACAGCACACATTGAAGCGATGGACCTTCCTTCTCAGCTCTATGTAATGTTGTACTGTCACATTTTTTCCACTCTCACAAATCCCAGATGGTAAATTTTAAAAGTCCGGGAGCTGATCCCATACAAAAGGTCCTAAACCAAAATGCTGTTGCTGAGTTTTCTCCTTCCCTTGCAACCAATGAACTACATCAAACACACTGCTGCATTGCACTTTTCAACTGTTTTTACCATCACAAGCTTTCAGTCTCATTGTCTAAATAGAAACTAAAAAGTTTCCAGGTGCAGTTTGTACAGATAAGTACATGTGACCTAACCTTATAATTGCACCTCTCCCAGTGCCTCTTTGTTCTTCCACGTTAAACCTCAGCATCTCAGCCAGTCTCCCCTGCCCCACGGTGCCTCTTGTCCCTGTGTCCCCTGCTCAGTGCCTCCTGTCCCCAACACCCCTGGTTCCCAGTGCCTTTGTTCCTCCCCGGTGTTCCTGGTGTCGAATCCCAGTCTCACCGCATCCCACCCCCTGTCATCCCTCATTCCTCAGGCAATGATCAACCATTTGTGCCTTTATTGTGATTCTTCCCCATCCGTTTGGATTTAAAAAGAGACACATTCTCCGTTTTCTGAAGGGGTTTACTCCAAGTGAGAGAATGAGTGAGTCTGGAAGATAGGAAATACTTTGGAAATTACCACAGAAGGCATGAGTAGATGCACTTGGCCAAAAAAATAAAATGGATTTGGGTCTGATAAAAACACCTGGGTATGAATATTAAATATATATATGTATGAAATCATGGTACATGTGTGTAAACTGGTGTGTGAAGAGGAAAAGCAGCAGCTTGGTCACTCCCTGCAATGGCAAGACCCCAAATTTCATGCTTTCTCTGAATTTTCTGTTCACTTTGAGGGCTGTGGACTGATGCTTCTCTCAGGATGCCAAGACCAGTTTCATGTCCTGGCTTTGCTGAAGGTTTAGCTGTCTTTGTTGGACATTGTTTATGTATTTTTAAAAACATTTGGGCTTTGATGTAAGGATGTGTATATGGACACCGAGAAGGTGGGGATGGGGGAAGAAACGCTCAAGTCAGCAAAAGATGACATGGAGATGAAGTGAGCAGAAATTTCTTCAATCTGGAAATCAGAAGAAATTAAGGTCGAGAACAGCCCTCCAAAGAGCTTCAAGCAGGCATATGGGGAGAGTGAGCAGAACCAGAACTGCTGATTAAAGATCTTTCACTTGTTTATTCCCCTAATTTGCCCATTGTCATCCAATATTTACAGCTCCTCTCCTGCTTCCAAACCTAAAACACTCCACTTTGCACCATATCAATTTCTAATTGTTGTTCCCTGTCTAGCAGTTAGTTAATGGAAAACTAGCATATCACGACTGTGGGGATATTAAATTCTGTTGTGCCATCAGGATTGCAAAGATGCTGCAAAGATCAGGAGAACATCAGGCTGTTAATCTCCTTGTCTGGGATAAACACCAAGTGGTAGTTACTAAGTCAGCAGTCCTGGGATGTTTTCCAAAGCAGAGCTGGAACGTTTTACCTTTGGATATTTGCTCTGAGGCTATCCTGAGACAGGGTTTAGGAACAAAAAAGAGGCAAGGGTACAAAGGTCACCTGACAGCAATGAGGACTTCACCACAGGGAGGGTCACTGCCATTCAGGACCATCTGAAACCTTAGGGTTTACTGCATGTGCTACAGCTGAATGGAGGACAGGGGGTGTTTGGGATGAAAACAGGGCAGAAAAGGCTCAACTGAGGCATTAGTTGTCCTGCTGTTCCCTGTGGGATGCTCTTGTCACAAGGAAGGCTGTCCTAAGGGGCAGGAGAGATGCTGAAGCAGGTTAAGAAAAACCCTCCAAGTCCTTAAAACAAGGGTTCAAATGAAAGATAAAAGCTTGCAAGTTTTTGAAAATGAATACAATATTTGCTTTAAATTATAGACTAAAAATTAAGAATAACAACATAACATTTAGGTGATTATCTGGGTTAGGATATTGGGGGATGGGGGAGGAAGAGGATGTGAATGCAGACAATTAAAGGTGATAAGAAATTGTAGATGTTACTAGCAAAACCCAGAGGTAAGGGCAGTCCCAGGAATACCTGGGGGCAAACGGGATGTCTGGCTCTTGGGAACAAGTGTTCAGGAATCCTCATGACCAATCTGACAAGTGGCACTTGAAGATCTGAATTTGAAGGAAAGAAGAATGAATTGGTAATTGTGAGGTTTTGGCTAACAGGTCTGTTTTTTCTGTGACAGAAGGGTGCCTCACTTAAATCCTCGAATTCTGCACTCATTAAGTTAACTAATCCTCAGCTGTGAAGAAAGAGGAGAAGACAGAACTTAAACTTGTCATTACCCCAGCCAGTTTTTGGTGAGTGGGGTTCCCAAAGGCTGGGTGTGCTCCCCAGCCTTCCTATTCCTCTGATCCATGGAAAACAAGGAGGGGGAATCCTACCAAAAGCTTGTTAACAAGCTTGTTATTTATGTGACAAGCTCTTTAACATATTTATGTGAGAAAACATAGTATTTTAAGGCCAATGTGAATTCTGTCCCAAAGCTATGTACAGGAAAACAAGCTTTACTGAAAAAAAGGAGCACTTCAGATGTACTAAGGATGGACAGCACTTCAGGCTGTCACAGAGTGTGAGATATGGTGCAATGTGGAAAATTCTCCTGAATTTTATCAAGGAGTTCATCTTCAAAGCAAGTTCCACCTAATTTGAGGTGGTTCAGGCGAGGTAGCACTTGCAACAAAGCGATAACAGTACCAAGGGAGACCAAATCATAGAGGTCAAGGCACAGGGTCTCCAGGTGCTCCAGTGTCACAATAGCCACCAGCCCCCTGTTTGTCAGGAAGTAGGCATTGCTGATTTCCAGGTGGCGGAGCTGCTTCATGTGGCGCCCGATGAATACCATGGCAGCATCCCCAATGATGCAGTGCCGCAGAACCAGGCGTTCAAGCTCTTCCAGGTGTGGAGCTGCCGCTTGGATCCCCATGTCAGTGATGCGGTAGGTGCCACAAAGGCTCAGTGTCTTCAAGTGGTTCTGTGAGGAAATGTCAAGCAGATGATGGTCAGAAAAGGTGGGAATGCTGTGGATAGCGAGGTGTTGTACCTGTGGTGGAGGCACCGAAGGGGAGACGCAGAACCAGGCGTCGGGGATGTCGCAGAGGCTCAGCTCCAGTGTGGTGACAGAAGCGGGCATGCTGTCGTACGGGACGTGGCGGAGGTCAGTCTCGGTCAGGCACAGCCGATGGAGCTGGGGACAGCGCTTCCGAAGGGCAGCCAGCAGTGCCGGTGAGAGTAGCCGCTGCTTGCCGCCGGAGCGAGGCACGCCCCGCATCCGCAGGGTGCACAGGCTGTCGGGGAGGCGGTGGCGCACCAGGTGCCACAGCGTGCGGCGGGTGATCTGCGGGGTCAAAGGGCCGAGTTCCAGGGCATGGGGTTGGGAAGGGCACCCCTATCGCAGTGGGGCGGTTCCCCCCCCCCCCCTCCCATTCCCCTCAACTTCTGCCTGCGGAGGGGTGATCTGACCCCTCCCAATCTCAGTCTCTGTCCACACTGGGGCGATCTCGCCTCCCCACCCCACCCCCGTCCCTCCTGCCCTCAGCGGAGCTCTCTCCGCCCCGTACCCGGTGAGGACTCAAATCCACATGTGTCCAGACCGCTCGGTCCTGCGCCAGCTGCTGCCACCGCCGGCACACCCTGCGGGGAGGCGATCGGCCGTCAGCGCCGGGCCGGGGAAGCGGCAGGAGGCCGGTCCCGCCCGGGGAGACCCTACCTGGCGGCTCGCAGCCGGTCCCGCAGCGGCAGCAGCGCCAAGACCTGCACCAGCACCGAGTCGGGCAGGGGCGGCCGCGCCGCCATCGCGGCCGTTGCTATAACAAACCCGAGGGTGCGGCCCCGGCGGCGCCTCAGCACTGCCGCAGCCGGCCCGGCCTCGGCAGGTACCGGTAGGCCCCGGCAGCTCCGCCGGGCTCGGGACCTCCCTGTTTAACCCCCTTCCTTACCGACAGCCCCCTTCAAGTGCCTCTTCGTTCCTCCGCGTTGAGCCCCGGTGTCCCATCCAGTCTCGCCCGTCCCACGGTGCCTCTTGTTCCCGTGTCCCCTGCTCGGTGCCTCTTGTCCTGTCGCCCCCCACTCTCTCCCCCGGTGCCTTTTCTTTCCTGGCACTGCCCCCCTTGGTGTCTCTTGGAGGAGAAGAAGTGGATTAGCACCATTCCTGGTCCAGTTACTCTCCCCAATGTGTTGTTTCTAACACACTTATGTTCAGATAAATTCAGTTCAGATAATTTCTCTCTGACTACCCAGCAGGTCATCACAGGACGGGAACAGCTGTCACAACACTCAGACTAGAGCCTGGAATGTCTGCAGTGCATTGTTGCAACCCCGGAAGAAGAGAATACAAAGTAAAGTAATAAATTCGACGCTGCCCTCAGGAGGATGCTTGAGCAGGTAAAATACACTGTCTCTACCTCTGCAAAGCTTCGTTGTCCTCTGGAGCACAACACATTTCACCAAACAGCACTCTGGAGTCCTAAGAGCTGAAAAACACTTTTTCAGTTCACTTTATCAACAACTTCATTCATTGTGTGTCAGTGTAAGAGCCTTGGGGGTGCTTATGGCACAGGCAGGGTCAGTGGTGCCTGGGCTCATTTCTGACCACTGTGCACATGTGGTACAGACTGAGGAGTCAGGATACAAGGAAGCTTGAGTCTGCACTTCCTTTCTCTTCTGATTTATTCATATCAGAATTGGCTGTTTAATCAAATTATGGTTTTTGGCATTTTGAGAGTTGAAAAGTCCTGGTTTAGGATTAAAATATATGAATTGAAAATGGCTATGAAGGAAGCAATAGACCTTTATATAATCAGGATGAGCATGAGGAAAAGGAGAAACCTAATTCTCCTAATACTAATTCTAGTAAGATAGGGGAGATTATGAATGTTGGAAGATTCTAAAGATGCTTTAAAATCTATGAATGGAAAACTGAAATTTCTCTTTCATGTGGTAGAGTATCTGTAACTGGTACAGTATTCCAAGTAAAAGTCAGAGGTTTAAAATTGATAAAAAGATAGTAACATATTTCTGAATAAAATTTCAAGTTGGTTGGTTTTGTCTGGAGTAGAGCTAATTTTCTTCCAGGCAGTGGCTGGCATGAATGTGTTTTGGATTTGTGCTGAACACAGGGTTGCTAATCGAGAAATGTTTTAGTTATTGCTGGGCACAACTTTCACAGAGCCAAAGCCTTTCCTGTCCCTTATATTGCTGTGCTGGGGAGAGTGCTGGGAGCACATGGGAAATTGGAAGGGAACACACCCAGGACAGGTGACCCTAACTGACTCAAGGGATATTCCAGACCTTATGGCATCATGCTCATCCTATAAAGCTGGGTGGAAGAAGGAGGAGGATGGGGATGTGTGGAGTGATGCTGTCTGTCTTCCCAAGTCACCGTTCTGCATTGTCTTGGTTTAAAAGACAGGTGTCTGCCTATGGAAGATGGGAACCCTTCAAATTATTATAACCTTGAAATTACAGGGCTTTCAGGATAAGATAAAGGAAAAGGAGTAAGACTTCTTTACTAATACATATATATATATATATATAAAGCAAGGCAAACAAATAGCAGCAGCAGCAGCCCCAAGCAGAAGCACAGAGCCCCCCTCCCTGCCCCAGCCGCTTTGCCCTTGGTGCAGTTCCGGGCACGGCCGCCAGGGGCGCTGCTGGCTCCAGACGGGCGGGGGGGGCGGGGATTGCCCCGCGCCTGCAGGGGGCGCTGTGCCGAGAGCTCGGCCGCCTGTCCCCTCACGGCTCTGCTGAGGGGACAGAGGGAACAGGGGCTTGTCTTTGCAAAGCCACGGCCTCCAGCCGGTCCTGGAGCCCCTCCCGATGGCAAAACTAGCAGGAACTAGAGCTAGCAGGGCTCTAGCAGGAACCTCGGAGTTCCATCAGCAGGGCTGGAACAGCAGAGGCCAGCAGACCCAGTGTAAGCCTAGCAGAATCTAGTGGCAGGAGCCACGGGGGTCTGAGCAGACACAGGGTGTTGGGTTACAGTGTAGCGAAAGACCCAAAGCAGCAGCAGAATACAGCAAGGCTAGGCAGTGGGAAAAATAGCAAGTTATTTTGTCCAGATTTAGGGCAAGCATAGAGGGTGTAGTGACATGTTTTTGTGTGTCTATGGTCTCAACAGTCTGTAGGACTAGTTACATGGGACTGGTGCTTACCATGGGCTATTGTTTTCTCCTTTCTTTCTCTAAAACTTGGCACCAACTTTCACTCTCTAACAGATTTGTTGACATAAGCGATTTTTACAGAACAGTTCAAAAGAGAAAAAGATTACCAAAACAAGCTTTAAGGTTCTTAGAAGACTGGCTGCATATTTCCTTACGATTCAGGATCAGGATTTAACAACTCTGGCACATTTTCTACCCTTCAAAAATTTTATCCTCACATTTTCAATAGCAGAATGATTGCTGTGTCTTATTAACCCTGCGGTGTAGGTCTGCTGCAAAACCTGGCATTCATCCTTCTCCAGGGAGAAATTGGGAGGCGGCAGCACGAAGCACCCAACAGCCCCATTTCTGCAGCTTTTTGGCTGGGCACTGCAGCAGAAATGTAGCAGCAATGCCCTTCTGCTCCCTGCTTTTCATGTGACTTTTGAGCTCCTGCTTCACATTCAGCCCTTGGCAAAGAATGGGGCTCCCCCAGCAGGGTGGTGTCTGCAGACAGTGCCCTGATATGAGGAGTGTGGGGTCATTCCTTCTCTTCTTGAGGTATTCAATGACTGATTCCACCTCGCCTCCTTAACTGTGCTGTGGGATCTCCAGTGGTCAGAAGAAATCTGCTCCCTGAGCACCCGTAGAAACAGAATGCTTTTTCCTGTCCCTCTTACTTACTTCTCTCAACTATTCATGGCTCTGTGATTTAAGCAGCAGTTTTTCTGCAACGACACACACTTTGAGGAGGCTCCAAGATTTCATCACTCTCCCACTGGCTGCCATGAATGATCAGTTAAAACACTAAGTTTTTCAAATTGTAGAAAGAGGCAGGCCTCAAAACCACAATGCACAAATTTCCACTGCTTTTGGGATATAAAATATATGAGATATACAAATAAATATACATTGAGAAACCAAACCAAGAAATTCAGTCCCAATTTCCTCTAAAATAGCTGAGACACCAGAGGGGACTCTGCAGCCACAAGGAGCTGAACCATCTGGGGAAATGGGCTGAGGGAACCTCGTGAAGTTCAAGCAAGGGCCAAGCAGAGTTCTCCCCCTGAGCAGATGCAGCGCCAGGCACCAGGACAGCCCTGGAAAGCAGCTCTGCAGAGCAGGTGCTGGAGACTGGCACTGGCACAGCCCCAGCCCCAGCAGGGAGCACCTGGGCAAATGCTGAGGTTTGCAGCCCCGCTGCCAGGGGGGCTTTGTGCCTCAGCATGTGTCTGTAGGGATGGGGGAGCTGCTGGGTGTGCCCCTCAGAGCCCTGTGATGTCACCACTGCTGAGCACTGTGACACCACAGGCGTAACTAGGAACACCAGCGTTGTGCAGTGCCACAGCACTGACACTGTCACCCACTCGCAGCCGAGGAGCTTCCGAGTGCTGACGGTGAGGGTGCAATCTCTGAGTTGTCTCAGTGTCTGAAGGGCCTCCGAGTCTTGTCAGTGGCAGTGGGGACACTGTGTGCCTTGGAGCAAGCCAAGCCTGTGATTCCTGCCAGCAGCTGAGAAGAGCCAAGCTGCAGAAGAGCAATGGCAGAGGACAGGCAAGAGGCATCCACGCCACGCCGTGTCTGGATCTGCCGCGTGTGCGTGGATTTGGCGCACAGCCCCGCTGCCGTGGAGCCCTGCGGACACGTCTTCTGCCAGGCCTGCATCCAGCCCCGGGCTGCCCCCGACACCGCTGCCACCTGCCCCTCCTGCCAAGGGCCCGTTGCAGCCATCCGCCTGCTGCAGGGCCAGGACAACCCTGCAGCCGGGCTGGCCCCACGCCGCCGCCGCCGCCTCCATCCCTTCGTGCGGGCTGCTGGCGCAGCGGCGCAGCAGGGAGGGCGCAGCAGGCATGCAGCCCTGCTTGCAGGGGGACGGCGACGCAGAACTCGCCGGATGGCGACAGGCCGCCAAGCCACTTGCCACCGGCAGAGGCCCGCAGAGAGCTCGTAGGGACAGGCAGCGAAACGGGCTGGGGCAGGGGGATCAGCCCATGGGGAGATGCAGCCATGGCTCGACATGGGGAAACCAGCACCGCCCTCCGGTAATCTGAGTAGGCATGGAGCATCAGTGGGCCCCATGGGACCCCAGGAGCAGGAGCTGAGAAGGCCTCGGATGCTTTCTTCTGGCCCTGTTTGTCCTCCCTGAAAGAGAGGGAGCTGCGGGACCGACGTATATAGTTGTAGGAATTGTAGGAAGTTAGTAGATAGTGATAGTGATATTAGTTGTAAGTCGTAGGTTAGTTGTAGAATACAGTTTTCTCAAGTGTGGAATGCATGGGAAAGCAGCATCTTTAGTCAGGCATTAGGCGGACACCCCCCCCCCCCCCCCCCCCCGGATAAAATATCTCCTTACCTGGTGGGTGGAAACTCAGCTACAGGCTATTTATTCCGTCCCTGATCACACCACATTTATTACAAGCGCCTCACCTAAAAAACAAAGACCAATTTACAAAGCAATAAGTTATGCCGGCAGTCTCTGATACTGCAGAATATTCTTGGGGTCCAGGTGTTTCCAGGTAGAAAGAAGTGTTCGTGGTGCGAATTATTGAGCGAGTTTTTATTTACGGTGACCTTATTGAACATTTCCTTTGAGCAGGCAAGATTTGTTCTTGTTATTAAACTACAGAAAAGGAAACTGAAGCCTATCGTTCTCTGTTTCGCCCACCGATTTCTGGCATGTTGGACCTCCGGTGCTACCTTGGACATCCTTTTATTCTTTTTGATAGTCAGTCCTAAAGCTCTTTTCACATTGGGGAAAACTGACCATTTCTATTCTCTGTAGTATATCAAGTCCCCCCTTTATCAGGACTAGGGTCTCTTTAGGGACAGTCTCAATACTTCCTGTCCAGCACAAAGGTTGACAACTGTTAAACAGTTCTACCAAGCAAATTTTACACGCCATGGTGACAGTGACTGTACTCTATCCCAAAAAACGTGTATTTCTATCCCCGTCTCGGCAAACTAGGAGGGGGATGGGGCTGGGCGCAATATTCTCCCAAAAAAGCCAAGTGTAAAAGCAGCTAAGGAGTGTTCTCTCTTTCTTCTACAAACCATTCCTCCCTCAAGGAGAGTCTACTGCTAATGGGCCCATTGAATTTCATGATAACGGACCTAATTCCATTGGAGAAAGGGACGCCAGCAAGGGGGAGGAGGACAAGCATTTCTGTACCTAGAGAAAGTCTGAGATTTTAGGACACAAAGCGCCTTGTGTCTACTCGGATTTTCTCAGAGGAACAACCAGACCATCTCCCCACTCGTCCTCAGTAAAACACTCCACCCTTTCTACAGTGTATCAACGGTCTTAAACAGAGGGCACCATCTGCCATCCTGAAGGACTGCAGTCACCAATTAAAGGGGAATGTGCAACAGCGACCCACGGGGGGGGTCAAGCTTTTATTGTGATCTTTCAGTGGCTTTTGGTGTGATTCTAATATGCCACGTGTTATTCGTTTGTTGGTTTGTTTGGGTGACTTTTTATTTGCGTTTAGTTCTCCCAATTAAAGAACTGTCATGTCATATCCGTATCCTTCCCTATGTTCAAAAATTGTAATAATCCAGAGGGAGGGAGTTTAACAGTCTCCATTACTAAGGAGTGCTGCTTCCTTACGCAGCATGTCCTGAAACCAGCACAGCTACGAGTGTGTACCAAGGGCAACCACACCAGAACTCTGGCAGTAACACCAGACAGAAAGCACAGACGCGTACCTGCGTCTCTGTCAGGCCACAGGCACTTCCTTCACTGTGGAAATCCTTGCCAGCAACAACATCCGTCTCCTTGCAGAGAAACAAAAATTGATCAACGCGGCGGATTTCAGGTGTAGATGTGCAATGGAATTTTCGGAAAAGTGGGGAAGAGGAAAGAATTTCATAGATCCTAGTTGTATTCAGTGCTGCTGTATTTGAAAAAGGGGGAAAAAATGCTCACTGGGGCGATCAATGATCAGCAGTATTTCTCATGAGTTGGAGACAGCAGGAGGATTGGGGGAGCGCAGGAATTTTGCCAATGAGCCGGCACTCGATTTATAGGAGTTCGCATTGAGTTTGAAGGAGATGGGTGTGAGCAGCAGCATGAACGCTGAGACCAGGCTGAAAATCAGCAGCGTAGCCGAGGCGTCAGGTGGGACGGTCGTCTGCCCTGTCGCCTGGGCTGAAGAAAGGGGCCAGGGCTCGCATCAGCAAGTTTGCTGAATGCTGAAGTGGGAGCAGCTGTTGGAGGACACCAGAGAGGGAACTCTGCAGACCCACCAGGAGCTGACCATTGGGAAAATGGGATGAGGGAAAAACCTCGTGAACGTCAAGAAGGGCCAAGCAAGTTCTCCCCCGAGCAGATGCACAGGCCAGGCACCAGGGACAGCCCTGGAAAAGCAGTCTTGCAGAGCACGTGTGAGACTGGCACCTGGCCAACAGCCAGCCCCGCAGGAGCACCTGGGCTTAATGCTGAGGTTTGCAGCCCGCTGCCAGGGGGGCTTGTGCTCTCACGCATGTGTCTGTAGGGATGGGGCGAGTGCTGGGTTGGCCCCTCAGAGCCCTGTGATGTCACCAATGATGAGCCACTGTGGACACAAGCCGGAGTCAATAGGACTTCACCTAGCGTGTGCAGTGCCAAACAGCACTGAAACTGTCCACCCAATCGCAGCCGAGGAGCTCCGAGTTCTGACGGGAGGGTGCATCTCTGGAGTTGTCTCAGTGTCTGAAGGGCATCCGAGCTTGTCAGTGTGCAGTGGGGACCAAGTGTGCCTTGGCGCAAGCAAGCCGTGATTCCTTGCCAGCAGCGGAGAAGAGCCAAGCTGCAGGAAGACGCAATGGCAAGAGGGAACAGGCGAAGAGGCACCCAGCGCCAGCCGTGTCGGGATTCTCGCGAGTGGTGCGGGAACGTTTTGGCGCACAGCCCCGATGCCGTGGGGAGGCCCTTGTCGGGAGCACGTATTCTGCCAGGCCTGCATCCAGCCCCGGGCGTGCCCACGACACCGCTGCACCTGCCCCTCTTGCCAAGGGCCCCGTTGCAGCCATTCCGCCTTGCTGCAGGGCAAGGGACAAACACTCAGCCGGGATGCCATCGCCGCCGCCGGCCGCCTCCATCTCCTGTGCTGCCGCTGGCGCAGCGGCGAGCAGCAGGAGGCGCAGCAGGATGCAGCTCCGCAGGGGGACGGCGACGCAGACTCGCCGATGCGGCGATACAGGCCGCCAGCCCGGCCCCGGCAGCGGCCACGCGAGAAGCTCGGACGACATGCCAGAGAAAACGGGCGTGGGGCAGGGGGGGGCAGCCCAGGGGTAGAGCAGCCATGGCCGCAGGGGACAACCAGCCACCGCCCCCCGTCATCTGAGAGGCCTGGGCATCAGGGCCCATGACCACCAGGAGCCAGGCTGTGAGAAGGGCCGCGGCTGCTTATGCTGCCGTCTGAGCATCTGAAAGCGCGTGGGAGTGCGGGGGGGGGGAGGAGACAGAATGTATATAGTTTAGGGAATTAGAAGTTAGTAGATATGATAGTTATATTAGTTGTTATAGTCGTAGGTTTAGTTGAGAATAAAGTTTTTTCTTCAATTTGAAGCATTGGAAAAGCAAGCAATCTTTAGCAGGGCATTCCGCGCCGGCCACACGGAAAATATTCTCCTTAATCACGTGTGGGGGGAAAAATCAGCACGTGCTTAGTTTATTCCGTCGACACACACCATTGACATTCAATGCGGCTCCAACCCTAAAACACAAAAGACCACGTTCGAGCACTAATTTGCCTGCAGGTCTCTTACTGCAAATCCCTTGGTCCAGGTGTTACAGTTAAAAGGAGTGTCTGGTGGACATATGAGCGAATGTTTCCTACAGGTGAAACTTATTTGAACAATCTTCATGAGCATGCAAGATTTGTTTATTTGTTATTAACTTACAGAAAGGACACTCTGAAGTCTCTTTCTCTGTTTCTCCCCGCTGGAATGTTGACCCCCTTGTGGCCTACCTTGACATCCTTTTTCTCTTGATGCTAGTCAGTCCTAAAGCTCTTTTTTTCAAAACTTGGGGAAACTGACCTTCCTTTCTGATGGTTATATCAAGTTCCCTCCTTTCTACGAGAATCTGGTACTCTTTTAGACAAAGTCTCAATACTTCCTTGTCCTAGCACAAAAGCCGTGACAACTGTTAACAGTTCATACAAGCAATACACGCAATGGTGACAGTGACTGTCTAACTCTATCAAAACTGGTGTATTCATACCCGGTCTCTGGAAATAGAGGTGCGGGATGGGTGGGGCAATCTCTTAACAAGACAAGTGGTCAAAGAAGGCTAAAGGCACGTTTTTTCTCTTCTTAAACTCCCCCGGAGAGTGCTACGCTAATGGGCCTTGAGATTCACTGACCAAAGGGACATCATTCCATTGAGAAATGCACCAGCCAGGGGAGGAGACCCAAGGCATTCCTACCTAGAGAACCAGTCTGAGATTTAGGAAACCAAGCCAGTCCGTTTCTACTCGATTCGCAGAGGAACACCAGACCAATCTCTCACCACTCGTCATTCAGTAAAACACTCCACCTTCTACAGGGTATCACGCTTCAACCAGAGCAATCTGCACCTGAAGGACTGCGTCACCACTTAACAGGGAATGCTGCCAACAGCCGACCACGGGGGGGGTCAGCTTTTATTCTGGATCTTTCCATGGGCTTTCGGCTGTGATTTTCTAATATCGGCACGTGGTGCGTTGTTTGGTTTGTCTTGGTTTATTTTATTTTGGTGTTTAGTTCTCAATTAAAAGAAATGTCTTCCTCTTTCCCGTATCTTACTCCTAATCAAATGTTAATATCAGAGGAGCGAGTTTACCATCTCATTTCCTAAAGAGGCTGCTGCCTTCCGTAGCAAGCACCACTTGTCATGAAATCAGCACAGCTACGAGTGTGTACGCGAAGGCAAACCAACACCCAGCACTCTGGCAGTACCACCAGGACAGAAGACCAAAGAAGTACCTGCCGTCTCTCAGCACAGGACACTTTCCAGCTTGCTGGAGAATCTCTGCCAGACAAACACTCAGGGGGGGGGAGGGTCTCCTGCAGAGGAACACAAACATGACTTCCAAGCGCGGATTCAGTGTAGTAGTGCTGCAATGGGATTTTCCGGAAAAGGTGTGGTGGAGGAGGCCAAAGGGACTTTCCATAGACTCTATGGGGATTTCATGCTGCATGTATTTGTAAAGGGAAAATGCTCAACGGGGCTGACACTGTCAGCCCGATATTTTCATGAGTTTGGAGACAGCAGAGGCTTGGGGGAGGAGAATTGCCAATGGAGCTCTGCCCGATTTCCTAGAGTTGCTATTGGTTTGAAGGAGCGGGTGTTGATCAGCAGCATGAAGCTGAGCCAGGCTGAAACAAATCAGCAAGCGTAGGCCAGAGGTGTCAATGTTGGGAACGGGCGTACTGCCTTCTTGTCGCCTGGGCCTGAAGGCATGGGGCCCAGAGACGCACTCAGAAGTTGCTGAATTGCTGAAGTGGGAGCAGCTGTTGAGCCACCAGAGGGGATCCGCGCACAAAGGAGGTGAAACCATCTGGGGAAAGGGCTGAGGAACCTCGTGAAGTTCAAGCAAGGGCCAAGGCAGAAGTTCTCCCCGAAGCAGATGCAGCGCCAGGACCCCGGACAGCCCTGGAAAAGCAGCTCGTGCAGCGCACGTGCTGGAGACTGGCACTGGCACAGCCCCAGCCCCAGCAGGGAGCACTGGGCAAATCGCTGAGGTTTGCAGCCCGCTGCCAGGGGGGCTTTGTGCATCAGCAGGGTCTGTAGGGATGGGGAGCTGTGGGTGTGCCCCTCAGCGCCACGTGAGTCACCAGCTGAGCACTGTTTTTATGACACCACAGCGGTAACTAGGACACGCGTGTGCAGTGCCAAAGCCACTGAACGGTCACCACAAACTCGCAGCCGAGGGAGCTTACGAGTCTCTGACGGTGAGGGGCAATCTCTGAGTTGTTCAGGGTCTAAGGGGCTCTCAGAGTCTTTCAGTGGCAGTGGGGGTACACTGTGTGCTTGGAGCAAAGCAAGCCTGTGATCCGCCAGCAGCTGAGAAGAGCCAACGCTTGCAGGAAGTGAGCAGAATGGCAGGAGGGACAGGCAAGTAGGCATCCAACGACACGCCTGTGTCTGGATCTGCCGAGTGTGCGGGGAATTGGCGCACAGTGCCACACGCTGAGTGGAGCCCGGCGGAAAGTCTTCTGCCAGGCATGCAACCAGCCCCGGCTGTGCAACGGCACCGCTGGCCACCTGCCCCCTCCTGCAAGGGCCCGTTGCAAGCAAACCGCCGTGCTGCAGGGCCGGAACATACCCTGCAGCCGCGGTGGACCCACGCGCCGCCGCCGGCATCCCATCACTTCGTGCTGCGTGGCGGCCTAGCGGCGGGCACGCAGGAGGCGCAGCAGTGCAGGCTCTGCAGGGCACGGCGAAGAAGACTCGCCGATGGCGACAGGCCGCCCAGCCCCGTGCCACGGCACGCGTGGGGCCCGCAGGCGAGCCGACGAGCCTGCACGAGAAACTGGCGGGGCAGGGGGCGACAGGGAGATGCAGCCATTGGCCGCAGCTGGGACAACAGCACCGGCCCTCACGCATCTGAGTAGGCCTGGAGCTCCGGGGCATGACCCCAGGGAGCCAGGATGTGAGAAGGGCCTCGGCTGCTTCTTTGCCCGTTTGCCTCCGAAAGAGTGGGAGCTGGGATCGAAGTATATAGTTTAGGAATAGAAGTAGTTGAGGATAGTGATAGTTATATAGGTGTAAGTTCGTAGTTAGTGTAAATACAAGTTTTTTCTTCAATTTGAAGAATTGAATAGCAGCATCTTGAGCAGGCATCAGCGCGGAAACAAGGAAAAGAATATCTCTTTAATCTCTGTGTGGGTGGAACACTTCCCAGCACAGGCATTTATCCTCATGAATTTCAAACACATTTATTACAAATGCGCCTCCAAAACCTAAAACACAAAGGCACCCACTTTCCAACGCACTAAGATTTGCTTGCAGTCTCTTCTACTGCAACATCCTTCTTGTCAGGTGGACGTCTAAGGAGGGCTGGTGGACTATGAGCGAATGTTTTATAAAGGTGACCTGTATTTGAAACATTTCCCTTTGGCATGCCAAGATTTTGTTTTTGTTATAACTACAAAAGACACTCTGAAGTCTCTCCCGTCTCGTTCTCCCGATTATGGCTATGTTGACCTCCCTTGTGCCATACCCTTGACATCCTTTATTCTTCGGTAGCAGTCATAAAGCTCTTTTTTCACAATTGGGGGATATGGAAAATTTCTTTCTCTGTGTTATTTATCAAGTCCCCCCTTTTCTTCAGGACTTGTCTCGTTTAGACAAGTCTCAATACTTCCTTTGTCCAGCACAAAGCGTGACAAACGTGAACAGTTCATACAAGAATTACCCGCAATGGTGACAGTGAATGCTACTTCATATCACAAACGTGTATTCTCTCCCCGCCTCTGGAATAAGAGTGGAATGGGCTGGGGCCATTTTCTCCACCAAGCCAAGGTCAAAATGACAGTAAGGCCGTTTTATTTCTCTTCTGTACAACCCATTCCTCCCTCCAGGAGAGATCTCCTGCTAATGGGCCATTCGAGATTCACTGACAAGGACCTCATTCATGAGAAATGCTCCAGCAGGGGGGAGTGAGGGACAAGCAGTCCTACCTAGAGAATAAGTATGAGATTTAGGGACACCAATCAGCCTGTTCTAGCTCGATTCGCTCAGAGGAACACCAGACCCATCTCTCACCACTCGTCCTTCAGAAAACACTCCCCCTCTTCACAGGATCATCGCTTCAACAGAAGCACATCGCCCC
>CM031865.1:24570955-24624130 GCA_018697195.1 Certhia americana
GTGGTGGAGCTTTGTTTTTTGTATGGGAGCTGCGGGGGACCGAATGTATATAGTTTTAGGAATTTAGGACGTTAGTAGGATAGGATAGTTCTAATATGGTTGTAAGTCGTAGGTTTAGTTGTAGAATAAAGTTTTTTCTTCAATGTGCAGCTTGGAAAGCAAGCATTATTTTAGCAGGCATCAGCGCCGGACACACGGAAAATATCTCCTTAATCTCATGTGTGGGTGGAAACTTCAGCAACGGCTAATTTATTCCGTCCTGATCACACCACATTCATACAATGCGCCTCCACCTTAAAAACACAAAGGACCACCAGTTCCCACGCAAGAATTGCCTGCCAGTCCTTTATACTGCACAATCCTTCTTTGGTCCCGTGTGTATCCAGTTACGGAGTGTCTGGTGGACATATGAGCGAATGTTTTTACAGGTGGCCCTTATTGACCATTTCCTTGAGCATGCAGATTTGTTCTTGTTATTTAACTTGACAGACAGGGAACACTCTGAAGTCCCTTTCTACTGTTTCAGCCCACCGATTCTGGCATGTGACCCTCCCTTGTGCCTACCTTGACATCTTTACTTCTCTGCAGTCCGCCTAAAGCTCTTTTTCACAACTTTGGGGGAACTGACCATTTCTCTTCTCTGTGTAATTTATCAAGTCCCTTTCTTCCAAGACTTATGGTATCCTTTAGACAAAGTCTCAATACTTCCTGTCCAGGACAAAGCGTGACAAACGGTTAAACAGTCATAAAAGAAATTACACACAATGGTGACAGTGGACTGCTACTCTATCCAAAACTGTGTATTTCTATCCCCGTCTCCTGGAAAACTAGAGGGGGATGGGCTGCGGCAATCTTCTCTCAACAAGCAAGGATCAAAGCCGTAAGGCAGTTTTCCTTCTATATTTTCCACCGAATCCTCCCTCCAGGGAGAGATCTCTGCTATGGGCATGAGATTCCTGATCATAAGGACATACTTCCATTGGGAAATGCTCCAGCCAAAAAAAACCCAGGGGGAGTAGACAGCTTCCTACTAGAGACAAAGTCTGAGATTGGCACCAAGCAGCTTTTCTACTCGTTCTCAGAGGAACACCAGACCCATCTCCAACTCGGTCCTTAGTAAAAACTCCACCTCCTCAGGACATCGCATTCAAAGAGCCAGCATCTGCCACTCCTGAAGGACTGCAGCACCACTTGAAGGGAATCTGCCAACAGCCTGACCCAGCGGGGGGGGTCAGCTTTTATTCTGACTCTGTCATGTGGCTTTGGTTGTGAGCTCCGATTTAATACTGCATTGGTATGTTTGTTGGTTCTTTGGGTTATTTTATTTGTATTTTAGTTCTCCCAATGAAAGTACTGTCTTCCTATCCCCGATCTTTACCTAATTTCAAAATTGTAATAATCCAGAGGGAGGGGAGTTTGACATTCTCCATTCCTAGGGAGGCTCCTGCCTTCCTTAGCAGGGACCACTTGTCATTTGAAACCAGCATCAGCTACGAGTGTGTACCAAGGCAAACCAAACACCCAGAACTCTGGCAAGTAACACCAGACAGAAAGCACAAGACGCAGTACCTGCGTCTCTCAGCCACAGGCACTTCCCCTTCCTGCTGGAGACTCTCTGCCAGATCAACCTCGTCTCTACTTGCAGAGGACACCAAATGATTCCAAGCGCTGGATCAGTGTGTAGTGGCTGCAATGGGATTTTCCGGGAAAAGTGGTGGAAGATGGCAAAGAATTCCATAGATCATATGTTGTTATTCAGTGCTGCTGTATTGAAAAGGGAAAATGATCACTGGGCTGCTCAATGGATCAGCCAGATATTTCTCAGAGTTTGGAGGACAGCAGGGCGGCTTGGGGGAGGCAAGAATTGTGCCAATGAGCTCGGCCTGATTTTAGAGTTGATATTGGTATGAAGGAGATGGGTGTTGTGCAGCGCATGAAGCTGAGATCCAGGCTGAAAAATCCAGCAGTGTAGCCCAGGTGTCAATGGTGGATTTTCCGGGTCGTATGCCTTCTGCTAGCCTGGGCCTCTGAAGAATGGGGCCCAGGACCACACTCAGCAAGTTTAGTTTTGCTGAATTGCTGAAGTGGGAGCAGCCAGCTGTGAGGACACCAGAGGGGACTCCGCAGCCACCAGGAGCTGAAACATCTGGGGAAATGGGCGGAGTGAACATCGTGAAAGTCACGCAGGGCCAAGCAGCGTCTCCCCCCTGAGCAGATGGCAGCCGCCAGGCACCGGACAGCCCTGGAAAGCAGCGCTGCAGAGCACCGTGTGCGAGACTGGCCTCGGCCAACAACAGACCAGCCCCAGCAGGGGAGCACTGGGCAAATGCTATGTTTTGCCAGCCCGCTGCAAGGGGGCTTTGTGGGCTCAGCATGTGTCTGTAGGGAGGGGGTAGCGCTGGGTTTTTGTGCCCAGCAGAGCCCTGTTTTTTTTTTTTTTTTTTCTTTTGATGTCACCACTGCTGAGCACTGGACACCACAGGCGTACATAGGAACACCAGCGTGTGCAGTGGCCACAGCAATGACACTGTCACCCCCCACTCGCAGCCGAGGAGCTTCCGAGTGCCTGACGTTGTGTTTTTTTTGAGGGTGCAAACTCTGACTTGTTCTCAGGTCTGAAGGCCTCCGGTCTTGTCAGTGGCGAGTGGGAACTGTGTGCCTTGGAGCAGCCACAAAGCTGTGATTCCTGCCACAGCAGCTGAGAAGAGCCAAGCGCAGAAGAGCCACTGGCAGAGGACAGGAAAGAGGACATCCACGCCACGCGTGTCTGGATCTGCCAGTGTGTGCATGGAATTGGCCGGCACAGCCCCGCGCCATGGAGCCCTGCGGACACGTCTTCTGGACAGGCCTCATCCAGCCCCGGGCTTGCCCCCGCACCACGCTGCCACTGCCCACCTGCCAAGGGCCGTTGCAAGCCATCAGCCTGCTGCAGGCCAGGACAACCTCGCAGCAGGGCTGGGCCCCGCCGCCGCCGCCGCCTACATCCCTTGTGCTGCGCTGGCGTTCGGGGCAGCAAGCAGCAGCAGGGAGGGCAGCAGGATGCAGCTCTGCAGGGCACGGCGAAGAGACTCGCCGTGGCGACAGGCCGCAGGCCCCGGCCGGCAGCTGGCCCCGCAGAGAGGCTCGAAGACCCGCAGAGACTGCTGGGCAGGGGGCCGCCCAGGAGATTGCAGCCCATGGCCGGCAGGGACAACCAGCACAGCACTCACGTCACTGAGGTGTTTAGGGGGCCCACTGGAGCATCCGTGGCTCCATGACACCAGGACGCCGTGATGCTCGAGAAGGGCCTGGCCTGCTTTCTTCTGCCCGTTTGCTCCTCCCTGAAACGAGTGGGAGCTGCGGGGACCGAATGTATATAGTTTTAGGATTTAGGTAGCTAGTAGGATAGTGATAGTTTATTAGTTATAAGTCATAGGTGAGTTTAGAATAAAGTATTTTCTGCAATTTGAAGCAATTTGGAAACCAAGCATCTTTAGCAGGCATTCAGCGCCGGACACACGGAAGATATCTCCTCTACTTGATGTGTGTGGGGACTTCAGCACCAGGGATATTTGTTCATCCTGATCACACACATTCATTACAATGTGCCTCCTACCTAATACATAAACACCACTTTTCTGTGAACTAATTTGCTTGAATTGTCTTCTACTGCCAAATTCTTTTTTGGACCAAGTGTTCCTGTTAAAGCGTGTCTGTATGGTCATATTGAGAAATGCGTTTTACAGGTGGTTGGTACATTATATTTGAACTTTCCTTTGAGCATGAATTATTGGTTTTAATGTTATGCCACTTTGCAGAAAGACACTCTGAGCCTCTTATGTTTCTCCATGATTCAGCTCTTATCATTCCTTGTGTCCGAGGCAGCTGGGACTGATCACGGGAAGGGGCTGTGTTCCGGTGCTGCCAGGCAGGAGCCCCAGGGCGGTGCTGCAGCGGTGTGTAGGGAGTGTGCATGGCAGGGGAACGACGCGATTCAGGGTCCCCGTTTGGGCTTCCAGCTCCTTGTGCCGTGCAAGGGGAATGTGGAGCCCAGCAAGAGAAAGGGGGAAAGTCTGATAGGGGATAGCCGGCTGTACCCAGGGCGTTCCTGCAGTGCTGAGCACAAGGGCCCCTGGTTCCTCTGCCAGCCAAAGGCGGCAGGGAAAACTGGGAGGCTTAGAGAACCAGCAACACCCAGGGATAGATTTTTTTAAAGCCTTTGGCGCGGGCCTTGCCCCCTTCTGGGCTCTACAAGACTCCAGTTCCCCTCTGCCCAGGAACTGGCACCGAGTAAATCCATTTTGGGTTTTCCCTGAGACTTCACTGGCCCCGCTGCCATCACTAGGGCTGGTGCCTCCAAAGCCCATCAGGGATGGGGGACCCTGCAAGCAAAAGTCCTCTTCCTGAGACCCCCACTGGGAATGGCTTGGTCCTCCTCTGCGAGCCAGGGCAGCAGAGAGCCTCTGGGAGACTGGGCCCTGCCTGGAGGCAATGTGGCCATGCATGGGCACAAGCAGAGGCCATCCATGCTGAGCAGGCAGCACCCGGTGTCCCTGGACAGAGGCACTGTGTGCTCTGCTTCACCTGACCTTGTCCTGGGCTCCAAACATCCTCATCCCAGGGCTGCTGCCATAGCCGGCCATGGAGCTACTCTGTTCCAATTGCTCCTGAGAAGGTTGCTGTGTGGGCATCTATGTGGCTGATGCCCTGAAAAGGCTGAAGCCCATTGGCTTAGTGGGCCATGGTGGAGAGGTTGATGAAGTGTCGTCTGGGTGGCCAAGGCCTGCCTGCTGGACGTCGGGAAGAAGCATCTGCCTAAGGGTAACTGAGGGTGGTGGCCAGCAAGTAAAAAGACATGGCACGGAGGATAACTGGTCCTTGCAAAGGCTGCCAGGATTGCAAGCTGTCCTGCCTGGGATGGGGCAGCAGGAGAGGAGGGCCGCAGAGGTGAGGGGGCACAGTGCTCAGCACCTGCCAGGAGGAGTTACAAGGAGTGTGCAGAAGGGAAGTTGGAAAGAAGGGGTTAAGGGACGTAACAGGCGAGGCTGGTCTTTGGAGCAGCGGAAAGTTCAAGAGCCCTGCACAATAAAGGCCCAAAAAGGTTGGGGCAATAGGCCAATTCCAGCCATGTGCTTGGAAAGGTGGGACTAACAGCCAACACTGTGAGAGGTGAAATCCTGAGAATAGACTGAGCTGTGATCACAGGCTTCCCAGCTGCAGGTGGAGAACTGTGCTGGGGTGGCCTGCTGCCATCAGAGCCTCTTCCATTCCATGCCCAGCAGGGCTATGGAGGTAGCAGCAGCAGCAGCAGCAATGGGGCCCTGGAAGTGGCTGGTGCTGGGGAATCTCTGCCAAACAACCTCAGTCTCTTTGCAGAGGGCACAAAATGATTCCAAGCGCTGGATTCAGTGTGTAGCACTACAATGGTATTTTCTGGAAAAGCGGTGGAAGAGAAAAACAGTTAAAGAGATCCTGTGTTGTATTTCAGAGATGCTGTATTTGAAGTGGAAAATGCTCAGTGGGGCTGATAAATGATCAGCCTGTGTCCTGGTTAAGCACTACAGGGACAATTTTGTAATATTGAGACCTGATTAGACCAATGAAAAGAGTGGAAACACCTTTTGTAAATACACATCTTAAGACAAAAATACCCTCTCTTGATTTCCGGCCTTGCAGGAGGTGGCAGGCCGGGCTCCAGGCTGGTCCCAGCTCGGCCCATAAGGCCAGGCCCAGGCTGGCCCCCTCGGCCCGGCCGAGATTGTCTGCCCCCAGAGGGGTGGTGGGTGGGCTGCTGAGCCCCTCACCATGGAGCTGTCAATCCCGTCACCATGGAGCTGTCAATCCCCTCACTGAGGAGCTGCCGGGCACTGTCCCGGTGGATGGCTGGGGCTCTTTGCCAGCAGGGAAAAGTTCCTTCCTAGCAGAGCCTGCTGGACTGTGCCAGTCAGAGACTGTATTAGCACCTGGAGCAGTTTAAGAGACAGTGACCCGGTGCCCAGGAGCAGCTGTGCAGCCGCCGCCATTCCAGACCGGGAGCGGCCACGTGGCCAGGATCACAGGGGCTGGGGCGATCTGGCACGGCCACCTCGGCTTGGCTGACAGGGAACTTTATTTGCTCAGCTGATTGGAGCCAGCTTTACTACGGACAGAAGGACAAAAGCGCCAGCAGCAGCTTCTCCCGTTTTCAACATCCCAGCAGAGTTAGGCCGGCACTGCTCGCATGGAGCTCACGGAGACCACGTGGCCAAGAGAGAGGCACAGCGAGCCATGTTCCCAGTGCAGAGTTTGCACCAGATCAACCTTTCAGCGTTACAAGACTTTATAAGAACTGTTTCAATTAATGGTAAAGCTTGAGAACAAATGACTCTATGAACACCATTTCTCTCCTGAATAAGAAAAGGAACCAAAGGTGAACACAGAGGAACAATAACATGGGATAGTGATGTCCGTAAAGAAAGAGTTTATTCTAGATGGAGGGGATAGAAGAGATGCTTTAAGCTTGACTTGAAAATCCTGTAAAGCTATGACGGAGATACATTTGGTATATCAGAGTTTGGGGTTTTTTCCCTTGTGACTCACAGGAATGCATTGGGGGGGGGATGTAGCATTCTAGCACAGCTGAGAGCTGAGACACCAGCAGTTGACACAAAGAGATGTTGCTGTAGAGTCAGTGAGCAACTTGAACATGAAGAAATGAGAAACCTTGCCCTAGAGAGAGTAGTAGAAAACCTCTGTTCCCAGAGATGGACAAGGAGAACTTTTGCTTTATGCTCAAATAGCTCATCCTTAAAATAAAACCCCAGTAAACTGCAATGGCTCATGATAGCAGCGTTAAGAAAACTGCAAAACATGGGAAGAACTTTCACACTGCAAACAGATTTTTTTTCTATGTCCCGAGTGGCGGATTTGCTTTGTGACATTAAAGGCATGAGAAAACTGTTTCCTTGTAAAAAAAGTCTCCATAGTATGACAAGAAAATCTCTTCTCCCTATGTGAACTGAAGAAAACTATTCCAGAGGTAGTAAACTGACAAAAAGTCACAAGATTTGTCTCTACATAGTACGTAGAAAAGTGTGGAGAGAAAGAAGGTGTCCTAAAAGTTTGATTCTGATGTTCTTATTATGTTTGTTTTATTTGTGTTAAAAAGGCTTTGTTGTACCATTTCAAGTTTAAACATTCTTTACTTTTCTCATAAGCCGATCTCTCACGAAAACAAAAAACCCACCACTTTCATTGGCGCATTGGCCGTGAACTCTCAAATACATAAACCGAAACCACTGTACATAACTGATGTTTGTGTCCAGTTTCAAACTGAAACCGGGAAAGCCAGACATTTCTCATGAGTTTGGAGACAGCAGGCGGCTTGGGGGAGGCAGAATTTTGCCAATGAGCTCTGCCCTGATTTTAAGAGTTGCTATTGGTTTGAAGGAGAGGGTGTTGATCAGCAGCATGAAGCTGAGATCCAGGCTGAAAATCAGCAGTGTAGCCCAGGTGTCAATGGTGGGACCGGTCGTCTGCCTTCTTGCTAGCCTGGGCCTGAAGAATGGGGCCCAGGACGCACTCAGCAAGTTTGCTGAATTGCCTGAAGTGGGAGCAGCTGTTGAGACACCAGAGGGGACTCCGCAGCCACAAGGAGCTGAACCATCTGGGGAAATGGGCTGAGGGAACCTCGTGAAGTTCAAGCAAGGGCCAAGCAGAGTTCTCCCCCTGAGCAGATGCAGCGCCAGGCACCAGGACAGCCCTGGAAAGCAGCTCTGCAGAGCAGGTGCTGGAGACTGGCACTGGCACAGCCCCAGCCCCAGCAGGGAGCACCTGGGCAAATGCTGAGGTTTGCAGCCCCGCTGCCAGGGGGGCTTTGTGCCTCAGCATGTGTCTGTAGGGATGGGGGAGCTGCTGGGTGTGCCCCTCAGAGCCCTGTGATGTCACCACTGCTGAGCACTGTGACACCACAGGCGTAACTAGGAACACCAGCGTTGTGCAGTGCCACAGCACTGACACTGTCACCCACTCGCAGCCGAGGAGCTTCCGAGTGCTGACGGTGAGGGTGCAAGCTCTGAGTTGTCTCAGTGTCTGAAGGGCCTCCGAGTCTTGTCAGTGGCAGTGGGGACACTGTGTGCCTTGGAGCAAGCCAAGCCTGTGATTCCTGCCAGCAGCTGAGAAGAGCCAAGCTGCAGAAGAGCAATGGCAGAGGACAGGCAAGAGGCATCCACGCCACGCCGTGTCTGGATCTGCCGCGTGTGCGTGGATTTGGTGCACAGCCCCGCTGCCGTGGAGCCCTGCGGACACATCTTCTGCCAGGCCTGCATCCAGCCCCGGGCTGCCCCCGACACCGCTGCCACCTGCCCCACCTGCCAAGGGCCCGTTGCAGCCATCCGCCTGCTGCAGGGCCAGGACAACCCTGCAGCCGGGCTGGCCCCACGCCGCCGCCGCCGCCTCCATCCCTTCGTGCTGCGCTGGCGGCAGCGGCAGCAGCAGGAGGCGCAGCAGGATGCAGCTCCTGCAGGGGCACGGCGACGCAGACTCGCCGATGGCGACAGGCCGCCCAGCCCCGTGCCCCGGCAGCGGCCCCGCAGAGAGCTCGACGACCTGCAGAGAAACGGGCTGGGGCAGGGGCCGCCCAGGGGAGATGCAGCCATGGCCGCAGGGGACAACCAGCACCGCCCTCCCGTCATCTGAGTAGGCCTGGAGCATCCGTGGCCCATGACCACCAGGAGCCAGGATGCTGAGAAGGGCCTCGGCTGCTTTCTTCTGCCCGTTTGCTCCTCCCTGAAAGAGTGGGAGCTGCGGGACCGAATGTATATAGTTTTAGGAATTTAGGAAGTTAGTAGGATAGTGATAGTTATATTAGTTGTAAGTCGTAGGTTTAGTTGTAGAATAAAGTTTTTTCTTCAATTTGAAGCATTGGAAAGCAAGCATTCTTTAGCAGGCATTCAGCGCCGGACACACGGAAAGATATCTCCTCTAATCTCATGTGTGGGTGGAAACTTCACCACAGGGTATTTATTCCATCCTGATCACACACATTCATTACAATGTGCCTCCTACCTAATACACAAACACCACTTTCTGTGAACTAATTTGCATGAATTGTCCTTCTACTGCAAATTCTTCTTTGGCCCAAGTGTTCCTGTCTAAAGGAGTGTCTGGTGGTCATATTGAGAAAATGCGTTTTACAGGTGGTACCTTATTTGAACATTTCCTTTGAACATGAATTATTGGTTAATTGTTATGCCACTTGCAGAAAGACACTCTGCAGCCCTCTTCATCTGTTTCTCCACTGATTCCAGCTCCTCTCCCACCGTGTGTCCGAGGCAGACGGACTGTCCGGGCAGGGGCTGCGTTCCAGTGCTGCCAGGCAGGAGCCCAGGGCGGTGCTGGCAGCGGTGTGTCTGAGTGTGCACCACAGGGGAATGAGGATTCCAGGAGATCCCCGTTTGGCTTCCATCTCCTTGTGCGTGCAAGGGGAACTGTGGAGCCCAGGAAAGGGAAGGGAAAGTGCTGATAGGGGATAGTCCTGGCTGTGGGATAGTCCTGGAGGGGGCCAGTGCCGGTCATTCTCTGATGGGGACTGGCCGCCGAGTCCCCTCGTGCTGCAGCCGCGTGTCCAGAGACTGTTGGAGGAGCTGAACAGAAACAGGACTAGGCAGTAAGATCTGTTGTGGCCATTGAGGGACTGGGGGAGAAGAGCTGGCCTTGGAACCAGGGGCACCTCCTCCCCTTGATCCCATTTGATGTGGAGCTTCCCTGGCCCCTCTAATAAAAACCAAGATGCTGAGAAGGGCCTCACTTGGCCTTCTGTGTGTTTGCTCATTCTTGCAGGACTTGAGGAGTGACAGCTGTGGGACAGGGAAGGATATGGCTGTGGGAAGCTGGGGAGAGGGTGGGATAAGGCTGAAGAACTAGTGGAGAGGGAATAATGTGGTTGTTGGAACAGGAGGAAACAGGTCATTCGTCCTTGGTTGTTTCTGTGCTGCTTTGCTCATCCTTGTGGATATGCAGCTGGGAAATGGAACGGGAGAAGAGGGAGAGGGAAGGGGAAAGGGGATAGGGGAAAGGGGAAAGTGGAAAAGGGAAAGGTGAGTCCCCCGAGACTCTCTGAGCAGGTCCTGAATGGGCCAGTGCCTGCTTTCCTGAGGAAGAGGTGAGAAAAGAGAGAGAGATGGAGCTTTAGGGCAGAAGCTCCTCTCTTTTCATGCTCCTGCACACCTTTGCACTGTGGAGAGCTGTAATCCTGGGAGTAATTCTTCAGGTTGGGGGTGACAGCTCTGGCACAACTCTCTGCCAAAGTGTGTTCAACAAATTCCCCGCTCCTACAGCAAGGCATAACTTGCGCTCACGCTCTGTTGCTGGGCAGCATAAAATCATCCTCCCCAAGAGAGCTGGGTGTCAGCCTGCACTGCAGCCAGGAAGGCTTGAGAAGCTGACCCTGTAATGGATCCTCACCAGCTAATCGGTGTTTATAGGCTTAGATCTGCTGCTTCTTAATTTTATTCCAGCCCCTTGATTGAATTTCTCACATGTAAGTGAGCCCCACAAGTCCATCCTAGCCATATATAATGGATGGTGGTGGAGGGAAAGAACACGAATGTGGCTGAATGCCAGTAACTGATGCCCAGGCAGCGGTGCAGCAGAAGCTGCTGCTGAACATCCCCCACTGCCAGAACCTGCCCGTGGCGCCCCTGTGCAAGACACTTTCTCCAGCCCCAGCACCTGGCCTCGGGCCATGACCAGCTTCAACCATTCTCCATTGGCCCCAAGAGCAGGACAAGGCTTGGAGCCAAGTCACTAAGCCACTATCTCCAGGAATGGTGCCAGTTCCACCCACTGAGCCCTGGTGCTGCCACTCGATGCCCCATCAAATATTAATACAATGCTCAATGCCTCTGTGCCCTGCCCCAGCACTGAAGCCCTGGCCCCGTCCTCTCCAGGGCTGCCTGACCACTCCAACCTCCCCTCCTGCCCCGTATTGCTGATTGCATCCCACACAGGGACTTTGGGGATACAGCTGCACCACCTCGGGGTGTTCCCTGAGCAGGACCTGACCCCCTTACTTCAGCAGCCTGCTCAGCCCCCTGCAGCAGCAGGTAAGACCCTACGGGGGCTGGGGCAGGGGGCACCCCCATCCCCGAGGAATGCCAGCCTGTCACCCGGGCTGGGGGCATCGGATACCCAGAGAAGGGCTGGCAGCCATGGGGCAAACCCGGGGACGGCCCATGGCTGCAGGGGGATAGCGGGCAGCAGGGATTCCTCAGCTCTGTCCCGTCCTCTGAAGGAACCAGATACACCCGTGGCTGTCCCTCAAGGTCCGGGGTGATGTGTCGGGTCGCCCCTCAGCTGGGGGGGCCCTGGAGGTGCTGGGGCCCACTTCCCCTTGCTGCCCTCCCCCAGGAGGAGGCCCGCGCCTCTGCCCCCAGCAGCCGCCCGGCCCAGCAGGGGATGGAGCCCGGCAGGTCGGTGCCGGCGGAGCTGAAGCTCCGCAAGCCCTCGCAGCGGGCCAGGATCCCAGCGCCATTCCTCGCCCACCCGGTAGGTCGCTGGCTCGGCCCGCGGCCCCCGGCTCGTCCCCTCGGCGGCCGTACCCTTTCGAGCCCCCCATGACTCTATCCGCGCAGGACGGGGCGCCTGGGCCGGCGGGGCTCCCCGGGCCAGACCCCGCGGAGATAGACGCGGAATCCCTGGTGCCCACGCACGATGAGCGGGGTCGGCTCATCCCCGAGTGGAAGCGGCAAGTGATGGTGCGGCGGCTGAGGGCCCGATTGGCGAACGAGGACCCGGCGGGAGGGCAGGTACGAGGGGCACGGGGAGTAGACGGGGCGCGGGATATCGGAAGTCGCTGACCGCCTCTCTCCGCAGGATGCAGACTCCTGGAGCTTCTCGCTCTCCCACCAAGGCGTGCTGGGCCCGTTCGGGGAGCTGCTGACCGAGGCAGACCTGCATCAGTTGGAGAGGGCAGTGGAGAGCCTGCGGCTGCGGCGGCGTGGCGAGGTGTACCAGAACGAGCTGCGGCGCTTGGTGCGGGAGCTACGCGCCCTCTTGCCCGCCCCGCTGCTCAGCATCTCCGTCCGCAGCCCCCCGCCTCTTCCGGGGCAGCCCCTGCCCCTCTGGTGCGGCCGCCTGGCCGGCGCCGTCAATAGCCTGGCCGCGCTGCTGGGCAACGCCGAGGGAGTGCGGGCTCCCCTCGCTGCCGTCGCCGCGCCCGCCCCTCCCTCCGCTCTCCCCGCCGCCGGTGGGCATCCCCGGGAGCCAGGGGGCAGCCTGGCGCAGCGGGAGATCCGGCAGTGTGGAGTCTGCGTCCGCAGCCTGCGCGGCGCCTTCGAGCCCGCCTGGGGGTCCGCGGGGAGCGCCCCGGCCGGCGGCGGCGAGGCGGAGGCCGCCAGCGACTCCGGCATCAGCTGCGAGGAGGCGTTTTCCGACGGCGGCGGCGGCTTCCCGCGGCTGGGGAAGGGGCCGGGGCCAGAGTGGGGCAGCTTGAGGAAGGAACGGATCGTGATGCTCTTCCTGAGCCACTGGAGACGCTCCGCATACGCGCCCATACAGCCGGCTGCCGGGAACCCTCGGGAGACGGCGGGGAGCGGGGCCCGGGCGGCGGCGCGCCTGGCGCGGCAGAGAGCGGCCATCCAGAGGCTCCTGAGCGGCTGGCGGGACGCCGCCTCCCGCCGCCCCCCGCCGCCTCCCCCCGCTCGCACACTGCTCTCCCCGGAGCAGTTCGTGTCGACGGCGGGGGGCGGCCCGGCCGAGTACGAGAGCCTGTCGCTGGAGCTGTTCATGCTGGGCTATTTCCGCATCTTGGAGCAGGACCTGTCCCCCGAGGAGCGCCGAGGCCGCCACCTGCTCTGTTTCGAGGTGTTTGAGCAGCTGGGCCGGCACGGCTGGCGGGCAGTGCGGGCCTTCCACCGCGCTGTCATCGACGAGATCGCGGCCGGGCGGCGCGGCTGGCGCGACGGCTTCGACGACATCAAGGCACGGTACTTCGGGACTTCGCACAGCCCGGCCCGGCGGCCGGGGCAGGCCGGGGAGGACGGCGACGAGATTTGTCGCTACATCGATCGCAGCTTCGCTTTTTGGAAGGAGAAGGAGGCCGAGATCTTCAGCCTGGAGGAGTGATGCCCAGGGGCTTCGGAGCCGCGGGCTGCAATAAAAACCTTCTCGGTTCTGTTCCAGCTGAGCGAGGCTTTCCCGGGCAGTGAAGAAAGCTGCTAAGCTGGGCGGGCCGCCTCAGCACCCCAGCTCCCCCTCTCCCAGGGCGGCTGTTTCAGGCCTCGGCTGCCGCCGCCTGTTTACGGCTGCCGCGGAGTGAGATAACGACCTATATTTATAGCGGCACCGGCAGTGCGAGCCGACGGAGCGAGGAGGGGCATCGCGGGGATCCCCTGCTGCCGATGGGGTGGAGGGGGAGGTGCTGTGGGAGCTTGTCCTTCCAGGCTCGACCCCTTGGCGAGGGGGAGGCTTTGCTAAAGGCAGCAGCGCCGCGGGATGGGGCGCCGACGAGGATGGGAGGCGGTGAGAGCTCTTGCTTGTGCGGTGCCTTTAAGAGCGGGGAGCAGTGTCCAGGTGCCGCCTAAAAATAGCGAGTGCCCCTCGTCCCGGCTGATCCCGTGTCATGCGGCGTGTCCCTGCCCAGCGCCGGGACCGCGGTCCCTTCCCTCTAGCGGGCTGGCCGGGCTGGGGAGCACTGCTGAGAGCGGGAGCGACTGCGCCGAGAGGGCTCAAATCACCCCGAAAATCATCCCCAAAAAGCGGGTCACCGTCCCGGCAGGGCAGCTGCGGCGTGGTGAGGAGAAAACACGGCCACCGTGGGAGGGGGACTGTGGGAAGTGCTTGTGCAGCCACTGCTGTCGGTGACTCGGGCACGGGGAAGGCGGGAGGGTGTCGCGGCAGGGGGAGAGGGAGACACCGTCGCCTTTTCCTAGCAGGGCCACCCTCGCCTCCCGCTGCTCGGGCACTGCCCGCCTGCCAGGCCCCACGGCCATCCCCAGCACCATGGTGAGGAACATGGACGACTTTGACTTCTGCCTGCCTTCGCACGCCCAGGGCGTGCTGGAGGGGCTGCAGCAGTTCCGCTCCAACCCCAAACTGGCTGACGTGACGCTGGTGGCAGGCGGGCGGGAGTTTCCCTGCCACCGAGGCATCCTGGCCCTCTGCAGCCACTACTTCTATGCCATGTTCTCCGGGGACTTTGCTGAGAGCATCGCAGCACGGGTGGAGCTGAAGGAAGTAGACCCCTGTGCGCTGGAGATGCTGCTTGATTTTGCCTACACGGGAAAGGTCACCATCAACCAGGGCAACGTGGAGGGGCTGATGCGGACCTCCAGCCAGCTCCACTTCCCTGCTATCCAGAAGGTCTGCAGCCGCTACCTCCGGCAGCAGATGGATGCCACCAACTGCCTAGGTATCTGTGAGTTTGGTGAGAGCCAAGGCTGCCCTGAGGTCTCCTCCAAGGCCTGGTCTTTCTTGCAGGAGAACTTTGAAGCCGTCTCTCTTCAGGAGGAGTTCCTCCAGCTCTCCAAGGAGAGGTTGGCTGTCTACCTCTCCAATGACCAGCTACAGGTGCAGGAGGAGCGGAGCCTAGTTGAGGCTGTGCTGCGCTGGGTACGCCATGACCCGGGATCCCGAGCCCGGTTCCTGCCAGAGCTGCTGGAGCTGACCCACCTTGTCTCGCTGCCTGACCAGTACCTGCAGAACCTCCTTGCCACTGAGCCTCTTGTTCGTGACTCAGATGCCAGCAAGGCCCTCGTCACCCGATCCCGCACCACGGTGGGTATCCCCTTCCCCTAAATGCCACTCCCTGAGCCAGGAAGGAGGAGCCTGATGGCCCCACCCTGGTCTTTTCATCAGGGGCAGAGTGGCACCAGTGCCCTGAAGAACCCCCCAACCCCACCACAGAAGCTAGAGGAGGTGCTGGTGGTGGTTGGTGGCCGTGTGCTGGAGGATGGTGAGGATGAGGAGAGGGGGCTGGAAATGCCAGCTGCCACCAGGAACTTTGCCTTCTACAACCCCAAAAGCAGTAAGTGCCCCCCACTTTCTCCATCTCCCTCTATGTTAATTAACCATCTCTCTACCCTAAAGGCACCTCTTGCCAAACTAGTGTTAGTTTAAAGAGACACTGGTTGGGTTGGGTTGGGTTGGGTTGGCTTAAAAAGTGCCATTGCTGGCTGTGGGGTCATTGCTTGGCTCTGCTGGGTTCCAGGGCGATGGATGGCTCTGCCTGACTTCCCTGATTACAACAAGTGGGGCTTTTCCCTGGTGGCTCTGAACAACGATGTGTACGTCACAGGTCAGTGCCAGGGCTGCTGGTGCAGGGTGGGGGCTTCAAGGAGCAGGGATAGAGGACAAGGGACAATGAGCATGAGGCACTGGTGTAGGGCCAGAGGCTCCTTATCGAGCAAAATCCTCTCCTTACTCTCTGCTTGGGCAAATCTGGCCACTAGCAAGGAATACCCAGGGACTGCTGCACTTGGAGAGGGTGGCCCACCTGACCTGTCTCTCTCTAGGTGGCTCCCGGGGGTCCCAGAATGACACGTGGTCAACAACACAGGCCTGGTGCTTCTGCCCCAGGGATGGTGTCTGGAAGCCCATCGCTTCCATGCTGAGAGCCCGGACAAACCACACGAGTGCTGTCCTCAATGGTGAGATCTACGTGATCGGAGGTAAGGCTGCAAAGACCCTGCGGGTGCTGCTAGGGTGGGGGTCCATGGGTGCCCCGGAGCAGCAGGGTGGCTGCAGTGTCCTTTCACCCTGCAGGGACAACAGTGGATGTGGTAGAGGTGGAGCGCTATGATCCGTACAACAAGAGCTGGTGTGCCATCAGCCCAGCCCTCAAGTATGTGAGCAATTTTGCAGCTGCCAGCTGCTTGGGCAAACTCTACCTGGTGGGCTCCTGCGCTGTCAAGTACAATGCACTCACCCTGCAGTGCTACAACCCTGTTCAAGGTGAGAGCTGACCCTGCTGCCACAGCCCACCAGTGCTGTCCTTGGGAGAAGGACTGAGGGGAAGGATCCCCAGGCAGGTGATCCCCCGGGACAGGTGTGGTCCTGTGGGATGTGAGCAGGTGCTGACAGGGTGTGGTGATGGCTGTGGCACAGGGCCTAGGAGCCCCAGGAACATGGCTGTTAGCAGCATGGACCTGAGTCACAGATGTCTGACACAGCCCAGACCTGATCTTGGGTGCAGTGGAGTTTCTGGAGCACTGGGGTGGGGGAGGCTGCTTGTCTTAGGAAGAAACTAACGCCCTGTGACAATGCCACCTCCTCAAGTACACTCTGTCCCATCCCACAGCACCACTACAAACCACATCCCTACCCTCTACTATTTTTTATGAAAGACCCTCGACTCGGATGGGGACTGCAGCTGCCAATCTGGCCTGCCTCCTCCCTTTTAAATTCCCCCTGAAATAGCAATGCTTTTTTCAGCAACTGGCAGCTGCGTGGAGAGCCAAGGGTGAGATGCGCTGCTAATGACTTCTCCTTGCAGATCTGTGGAGTGTGATCACATCTCCCTTCATCCCCAAGTACCTCTCAGCCCCACGCTGTGCCACTCTGCGTGGGCTCATCTACCTCATCGGGGATAACACCAAGAAGGTCCATGTGTACAACCCAGAGGCCAACATCTGGCAGAAGGTGGGATGTGGGACCAGGCACAATCAGCCTCCCAGGGATATGGGGATGGTTCACAGCTGCTTCCCCTCAGTGCCAGCAGCCCCTCTCTCTCCTACCCACTCAAGAGGTTCTGCTAATACCTGCAGAGCTGAGGATGCCCCATTCCTTCCTCCCCTGCTCCCCATCACACACACCAGAATCCCCCAAACCCTACAGAAAGAAAAGATGGGGTAGAGACACATCTGTGGTCACTGTTCTCTGTGGTGGAAGTAGGACGTCACCAAGCACATCTCACCCTGTCCCTCACACAGGTGCAGCTCCTGCACACACTTCATGAGAACGGTGGGATGGTGGCACTGGGTGACCGGCTCTTTGTCACCGGTGGCCACTGGAAGGGCATGGACGGGGACTACCGGGTAGAAATGGAGGTGTATGACTGCACCAAGGACCTCTGGACATGCGAGGGCTCCCTGCCCTGTCTCTGGCTCTTCCACAGCTCCTCCTCCATCTTCATGGACACCTCCAAGTGGACAGAACCTTTCCAGGGTGACCATGGGTGGTAGGAGAGCCACAGTGATGCCTGCCGAGGGGCTGCATCCATGCTCCCCTTTTTTTCTGCTGCCTGTTCTGGCAGTTTGGCAAGTGGGAGGTGGAGAGCCCTGTGCCAGGCTGGCTGGGGCAACAGGAGCATGTTCTTTCCCACCACTACAGGAAAATGGCTTTTACTTATAAATACACTTTGGTTAATGCTCTCTTCTTTTGGTTTGTGGATTTGTGGCTTTTTAAGAACCTTTTCCCCCCAAAAAAAAACTTAATGATTTTTAAAGCGTTAAAACCACTCTGCGCTGAGGAGCCCCAGGGGCGGGGCAGGGCGGGCATGTTCGGCTCCAGGCGCCTCGCTCCGCTCCCCACGGCCCCCGCAAGGTTTTATCCGCAGGGAGTTCCCCGGGCCCCGAGGGCAGAGCCCAGCAGCGAGGCGGGCCCGAGGCGGGGCCGGGGCCACCCTCCCGGGAGCGGCGGCGGGATGCGGCTGCTGGAGCTGTGCCTGGCGCTCCTCTACGCCGCCGGCACCGGCACCGAACCGCCGCGGGCAGACCCGGCAGCAGCCGGGGGACGTGGGGGACCCGGGACCCGCGTGGACCCGCGGCAGGCGTGGATGCTGCTGGCCGGGAGCCCCGGGAGAGGGAGCGGCGATCGGGGCCGCGGCGGGACCGGGGCTCACACGGCCCCAGCGGGCACCGGCTCTCCGGAAAAACCAACCTCGGCTGCCCCGGCCTCCCCCCGGATGCCGGAGGAGCTGCTGAGGGAGCTGCAGCTCCTGCTCAGAGGTACCGGGGTGGGGGACCCAGGGTGGGAGCTGAGAGACAGGACAAGGCAAAGCTGAGCAGCAGAGCCAGGAGAAGTTAAGGTTCCCTTCCTAACGTCAAACTCCGGTGGGGTTTGGGGTCAGGCATTGCAAAGATGTGCAGGACAGCTGGGGAAGGGTGTAAGGTGGAGAAAAGCAGCAAAGGCAACCCCCAGGCTGGGGCCCAGCGTCGTGTGGAAGCAGCCTTCCATTGCCAAACACGCGAAGACATCACCGTAGAGCAGATGTGGCAGGAGCTGGGGCTGTTCTACATTGTAAGTGCCCAGTCTGCCCCTTTTTCCTGCCTGCAGGGGCACCTGCCCTGGCACAGGAACTCCTTCTCTAACTCCAGCCGTTCTCCATCCCAGCCTGAGAGGGAGGAGATGTTCCACCGTGGCCCAGGGCTGAACCTGACCAGCGGGCAGTACACAGCCCCCATTGCAGGATACTACGCCTTCAGCACCACACTGCACATTGGTGAGCCCTCAGCCAGCCCCACGGCCCTGCCGGGGCAGTCTGGGCTGGCCCTCACCCCCTGCTCTGTCACAGCCCGCAGGGAGCCGCGGAGAAAGGGACAGGGGTGCAGAGGGAGCCGCCTGCGGGTGCTGATCTGTGTGCAGTCCCACTGCCAGCACAACAGGTACGACAGGGCAAGGCCAGGGACCCTGGGCCAGGGAGGGGGGGAAGACCCCAACATCCCTGGGAAAGGAGGGGCCTGCTGGCCCCACCACTACCCTCCCTCTTCTGCAGCAATTTGGAGACCGTATCCCAGCTGGGGAGCAGCAGGAACCTTTTCACCATCTCTGTCACGGGCACCCTGTACCTGCAGGTTAGTGGTGCCAGCTCCACTGGGGACAGCACTGGGCAGGAAGGTGCCTTCCATGGCCCGAGCCCAGGGCTGGGCATCAGGTCTGCTCTTCACCCCACAGTCAGGGCAGAGTTCTAGGGCACTATAGCACAGACTGTGGATGGGCTGCCCTAAAGGCCTTGTGCTACTCTTTTCCCAGAAGGAAGGGTAGGGGCAGCTCCTCCAGCTCTTGGTTATTGTGTGCAAGGGAGAGCTCTCTCCTTGGCTCTACCAGGCCACGCCTGGTGCCCAGGGGAGGTGTCCTGGTCCTGCTAATCCTTCTCTCCCCCCAGGCTGGGCAGTATGCCTCTGTTTTCGTGGACAACACGGCAGGCTCTCCCCTCACAGTCCAAAGTGGCTCCGATTTCAGTGCTGTTCTGCTGGGAGTGTGAAGAGGCACCATGCTGAACCTGTGCCAGAAGCAGCCAGAGCCTTCCCTCAGCTCAGCACCAAGCCTAAGGAAGACCATTTGCACATGCAGGAACTGCAGTCTGGTCTGATACTGCTCATGCTGCAGAACTAGCTGAAGATGGATAGAAGATCAGGAAGAAGATGATGATGATAGTAATAAACCAGCCTGACCAGAACCTAAAGGCATTCACTTTTATCTAAAGGCTAGGCCTAGAAGTTTATCTTGGAAAACACTGCTGACAGTGGCAGCAGATAGTTGCCTTCTCCCTAGGGCTCAGCTCCCACCATGCCTGATACAAAGCCCCACATGTCCATTTTTTCCCTTAGTGGACTTCCCTTCCCTGCCCAGACTTAGTCCAAGCCAGATTATGATTTGCTTTAGCTGCCCTGCAGGGTATGAGCAGTGAGGGTTTGCTGGCAGCAGCCAACATCCTTTACACTAATTATCAAGCAAAGTCCCAGTAACGCCACACATTCGATTAAAGCAAATTCCTGTCCTGTGCCTTTCTCCGGCAGGCACTCCCTGTCTGTGGCACAGGGCCCGGGCTGTGGCAGCACAGATACACTCCTTGCTCTGGCTGCGATAGCTGAGGATGGGCTCAGGCCTACGTGACCAAGGCAGGGCTGCAGGAGAAGCACCAGGAAGGCTGAGCGTTTGATTTCCTAGTAGCACCGAGTACTGGGCAAGTGGTGCCAGCAACACTGCAAGATAGCCTGAGCTGTACCCAGCCCCACCTTCTCCCAGGGATGTCCCTGGCCCGGGCTGCCCTTCTCCATGGGCTCCATCTCCTCCAGGAGCCTGGTGAAGGAGCTGTTAATGCAGCAGTTTTGGGGTAGGGGTATTTGGGGAGGAGGAGGACAGTCTCAATGCTGACTTCTCCCAGAGCAGAGAACCTGTCTCTGAGAGCAATGTTGTGCTTCCACCCCCAGCTGATCAGGTGGGCAGCAGGCCCCTGGCACAGTTCTGCCAACTGCAGAACTGGGCCATGGCAGCATCTCCCAGTCCCCACACACCATGAGCCCAGGCAGCCTGGCTCTGATCAGCTGCCTCTGTTCCTACTACACACACCTGAAAAGGCAGAGAAAAACTGTGGCTGGAAGCAGGACTTGCCCAGCTGTGAGGTGTCCTGTGCAGGTGAGATACCAAGAGCCCAGTGTGCTTCATCACAAAACTGAAAAAGCTGAGTCAGGGGTACTCCAAGGGTAGTTCAAGGGTTGGAAGGGGACAGAAGCTCTGTCAGCCCCAAGGGAGAGAACTGCGCACAGAGCATTTGTGCATGGGCCACCCTGAAGTGGTCCTGGAGCTCTCCTCAGCAGCAGGATGCTGCTGAGCACTGAGGCAAAGAAAGTGCTTTTTCAGGGAACTTCCTGCAGACCCTGTTTTACCATGAAATTACAGCAAGAGTTTTTTTCACTTCCACTAAAGCTCGGGCCAAGCCTGCTTTTCTACCTGGCTGTCTACTCCCAAGCATGGTGAGACCTGCTCCTTCCTTTTCCCTTTTGCCATGAATAATAGACATTTTATGGTGATTAACTGTTCTGCAACACGGAATACTCTGAACCTAGCTGGAGCTGTGCTTTCATAACTTTTCCTAAAAGGAAGAAAAGCAGTGTTGTAAGAGGAGGGAGGGGGAGGGAAAACAGTCAGAGAAGGACAAGCTAACATTCCTCTCTCCAGCTCTTGCACTGGAATTCAGAGTGGCCTCCTGGAAAGACCCCCTCCAGCTAGGAGCACAGCTCAGCTCTTGCAGCATGGCACAGTGCAAGAGGTAGAAAAAGGGAGAGCTGAGAAGGGAAAGCAAGTTACCTTTCTGAAATTTGAAAAGGGTTTCTTTTGCCACCAACAGAAGCAAGTCCATGCTACTCTGTCTGGGCTCTCCAAATTTTCCTTTCAAGAGTACAAACAGGAGAGCGTTTTGTACACTCTCTAACAAAGAGAGTGTACAAACTAACAAAGGCATCCCCTCTCAGCTCATCCTGCACTGCAACCTTACATCAGAGTGCAGACAGAACAAGCTGGCAGAGGACAAGCACTACCCAAAATCTGTGCCAGAGGGCCACTTCCCTCCTCAGCCCTCTGCAGGAGATGAGGAGATGCAGAGAGTCAGTGTGCACTCTCAGACGAAGCCCATGAAGTGTAACTGACTACTGCTGGAGCAGAAATAGATGTAAGGTGGTCAAGCCACCTGTCCCAAGCAGGACAGCCACCGTGTGCTCCATCTCCCAAAGTTCCAGGCATACAGAAAACAGAAAGGAGCCAGGGAAGCCTCACAGCCCCGCACAGAAGAGCAGGCACCACCCTACCCTTGCCCCCTTTCCCCGGGACTGACTACAGCTATACTTCATCAGAGGAAGGAGGCAACCACAGTGCAGACCCCTCAGCTCACCTCCCTCCCTGCCCCCCTCACACAGGGTAGGAAATTGGAAACTTAAGTGCTTAGGCAGCCCAATCCATTTAGCTTTCATTCTGTCATTTGGTCATAAGCCAAATTTTCTCTGGAAAACAGGACACTAACTACAGCAACAGCTGGTAGAGGCACTGAGACAAGATGAGATACCAGACACTTATTAGTACCTAAAACCTGAGATGCCTTCTCCTCAGATAGCACAGACAAACACAGAGTCTGCCTGCAGCTCAGTTGCCTGGCAAGTCCATTTGGTGAAAACGCTTTTTCCAAAAAACATCAGGAGCAAACTCCAGCCACTTCTTCCATACCAACATTGTGGTAAAACTCCAACATGTTCTGCAAGCACAGGGCAGGTATGCTGCTGCTGTGTAAGGGGGTGTTTGTGTCCCTCAGCTGCAGGCAGCCTCACAGTACAGCTTCAGAGTCAAAAGATTTCCTACCCAGTGTGAAGAGGACAGCCCATACCACATCCCAAGCTGGTGGCCTAGAGAACCTCACAGTCTGTATGGGAGCTCCCACTGAATCCTGGAACTCGGGACTCTCCCAGAGTCTTGCACAAAGCTCAAGGATATGGACAGCAGAACTGCCCCATTTGAAACAGCAGGCAGAGCTCACGCCCCCAGCTGCCTCTTGCTAGCACCCCCGCAAAATGAATCCACTGCATCTGCCAAGACATTCAACCCTACCACTAAATCAGCTAAACCTATTAGAAAAAAAAAACATCTTTATTTACACTGAAGAGCATCCAGCAGGACCCGCCCTCCCCCAGCCACACATGCATGCACACAGACCTCTCCCCTTCCTGGCAGCCAGCACACCTCATCCCTCAGTGCTCTATCCGCACCACCATGACCGTGACGTTGTCGGCCGAGCCTCGCTGCACTGCCTTGTTGGCCAGTCTGTTACAGGCAGCCTCATACCGAGCATCTGCTTCCAGCTTCCCTTCTCTCATCTGGATATTCTTATCCTGTTGGGACAAAGGAATTGGATTGCTCCCAGCAAAGGTAGGCACGTTGTATTTTCCAAGCACTGGGAAGCAAAACAAACACAGATAACCTAGGGAACAGGGGAGGATACTCTGGCAGAAGTCCATTTCATGCCCTCTGCACTGACAAAACCAGCCCCCAAGCCACCTTCCCCTCACCTCCAGGCAGGACACAATGAAGTTCACAGCTTCTTCTGGTGTAAAGACTTTAAAGAGGCCATCACACGCTATCAGAATGAACCTGGAAATCAAGTACAGACAGGTTCCAAGGCTGAATTTTTGGCCCCCCAGCTACAGCAAAATCCCTCCAATCTATTTTATGAACATCCATGCTTGGATCCAAAGGGCAGATGCTGTAAAAACTCATCTGAAAATCATTTGGGACCTACCATTCATGGCAATTCAAGATACAGGACAAAGAGCCAGGCAACTAATGTAAACCTAGATCAGGACATCCTGGCTGTCCCACAACACTGGCAAGATCATATATAATCCTGATCAAATGCTCCATTGTTTCTCTAAGAACTGCTTCTTTCCTTTGAGTCCTTTTCATTTATGTATTTTCCCTGTGAAGCAGCTAATGCAAGGAAATAGAGAAGCAAAGCTGAATCCCTCATGTACATTTACTTTTCTACACTCCCGAGGTATGTGGTAATTTAAATATGCAAATTCAAAAGAAAAGTATGTGACACAACTGTGATCAGACAGCTCTGACACAAAATATTGCCACAGGCTGCAGAAGGCTGAGGAGATACAAAGCCAAAGGCAAGGACAACATTCCCCTTAGGACAGGGAGACAGCCAGCTGTGCACTCCCTGCCTGCACAGGGAATTGTATTAACCAGGAGCCCTAACCACAGTTACCAGGACAAGGAAAACTACAACCAACCTACAGAAGTGGTCAATCTGCACCTGCCTCTGAAGACATCATTTCAAGTGCCTGATACTCAAGAGCAGCTTTAGAAATATTTTAGTGGATCACTTGATATGGAACTCTAATCCCAGAAAAAGCAGCAGTACTGGGTTACATTCTCACCTCTGAGAGTCTGCAGGGCTATACTGACACAAAAGCTCACTGCAATTTGTCGTTGCCAATCATATAATGAAAAAGTATCTCAAATCTTCAAATATCAGAGCTGAATGCAAAGTATTTATGGGCACTACAGCTGCTAGAAACAACTCTCAGACAGAATGGAGACCCAAGAACTCAAACCTTAACTAACTGCTTGAATACTGGTTTGTGAACTTAATCAGAGCACAAAGGACATCTAAGGCTTGTGTACACTATTGCTATGAGGCTGGTTCCTCCAAGAGGAGCCTTCACAGTATCTTGTCAGAGCAGCAGCATTATCCCACTGTTCTGATAAGGAAGAGAAGCACAGAGACATCAGCAGTAAGAACATCCTCTAATTCTGGGGGGATCAGTCTGAAATGCCTTGGCTCTCACAGCAGAGCAAACAGGGTTGTGCAGCTTCTGCTGAGCAGAGCTGGGACACACAACCCCCCCATACAAGGGCAGACTTTACCTGTCATTGTGTGTGAGTTGGCAGCGTTTGATATCTGGCACAGAGATAACACCACAGCGCTTGTACTGGCCATCCCCAATGGAGCGGGAAACCTCCAGCACTCCCAGGACTCTTCCATCCCTGCACAAGGAAAGAAAACATTGAGAGCCCTCCCCTCGTGGGTATTGCACTGCACTGCCTGATGGGGACACTGCGTGCATCTGCTTGTACAAATAATGACCCACTTCTCCAGCAAGTTCAAAGCTTCCCTTTCAGTCTCCTTCCCTTTCTCTATGTTTGTGTGAAGCTCTGGGAAACAAGTGAGGGGGAGACTTCAAGGCTGTTTTCTGTCACTCTGCCCTAACTCAAGTCCTGCTTAACCTAGCAAACTAGGGCAGTAAGAGTTATATGTGAGCTGAACTCCCAGTGGCATAGTTTGAATAGAGATTATTTTTTGGCAAGATATCCAGCAAACTGCTTTTCACTAAGAGCACAGAGTGGCAGAGACAAGAGGTCTGAGTCAGCAGCCCTTCCTGTGTCCTCAGGACACCAACCCCTACAGAGTGGTTCAGCTGCAGGCAGTTCCCAGGAGTGAGAAATAGCATGTTCAGCTCCTCATCACTTGACCTTTAGTAACCACTGATTGCAGCAAGCAGTTTTATGAAACCTAAATTACAACCTTAGGAACCTAAGTTACCCCTTAGGAAACAGCTCTGGTTTATTAAGCTTTTCTAATTAACCAAGCTCCCTAGAGAAACAGCTTCCTACACTTCACCTTTCCAACAATCAAGCATCTTCTCCCCAAAAAGGCTCTGGGAATACACAAAGCTCATTCATCTTGTAGTTCAAGCAGCCCCACTTGACATAAAAGCAAGAAGCAAGGCACATCAAAGAGAAGAGATCTGACGCTCACACGCTGTGGCTTATCTCTTGGGCCCAAAATATTGAACTGCAAGCAGTGGGAGAGGCTCCCAGGTAGTCAGGGACCAGCTCTGAAAGGAGCTAACAGACACTGGGCCATCTCTTTGCCATGTGCAAAGAGAGATCAGTGCTAAGTGTAAGTGGCAGCATGTGCTCCCCAGAGATACAGGGAACAAAGTGCTCCAGACACAGCAGCCTAACAGAACTGAGCCCACCCCTCTCCACCCAGGCTGCATTTTGCCTCCACAGGCATGAAGTTACTTCACCTGCACTGAATCCTCTCTTTGTGAAGATGCCACTAAATCAAGAAACAGCCTTCAATGAAGAGACAACCTAGCCAGGGAAATAAGACTCAGCTGTTGTGTTTGGCACCAGCTGCCCAAACAGCCGTGAACTCCTTTTTGCACAGGAACATGAAGATAATCACATTCTGGCTCCAGAAAACTCCCTCCTAATGCAAAGGACCTCAGTGCATCCACTAAACCCAGGGGAGAAACACCAACTAACACTGAGAGACTTCTGTGCTCCCTCAAACCATGCCCCCTCTCACAGGACAAGGAGAGAGGAGTCATGCTGCAGGGAAATGAGTTCTGTTCAGAATCACAGCGTGCAGAAAGCAGTAACTTCAACAATCCAATCCAGCTCTATAGATCAAGCTGAAGCATGCCTATGCTGGTATCCCACTGCCAGGCTTTCACATAGGTCCTGCCTTGGCCACCAAAAGGCTCTGGGAACCACCAACTAAGTCCAGTAAGTGAATCCTTGCAGGCATCAGGCACTGCTGTGCATCCCACAGGCAGCAACATATTCTCTCAACTGGGATGCATACTGGGCTCAGGAAACTTCAAAACCTCAATGCTCAGGCCCAAAATCAGGCTAGGGTTCAGATTAGCTCATTCCCACCCTCAGGCACTTACCTGACGTTTCCCCCAGCTTTCTGTATCCGCATCCGTTCCTCGTACTGGGTGGGGTTATGCTCCTTACTGAGGCTTAAGGCTGAGTGTTTCTGACTCTCCTCATTGTAACGACACAGAATCGCCTGTGCTGACAAAAGACCATCATCAAACAACACAACTGCAGCAACAACTTCTTGAGAGAGAGCCCCAAACTGTAGTGAATGGTCCTACATCAGGCCAGTGGTGTTTCTTAGGGCTCATTCCTAAGGCAGGAGCTGCTGTTCAGTACTTTTATCAGTGATCTGGATGCAAGAGCTGAATGCACCATTACCGAGTTTGCTGATGTTACCAAACTGGGAGTGCTGTGGAGTCTCTGGAGGGACAGCAGGCCTTGCAGAGGGATCTGCACAGATGCACCATTGGGCAATGCCAGTGGCACAGAATTACTAAGTCCAAGTGCTGGATTCTGCACCCAGGGTGGAGCAATGCTGAGCACGAGTGTAAGCTGGGAGAGGAGTGGCTGGGGAGCAGCCCTGCTGGAAGGATCTGGGGGTGCTGGTTGGCAGCAGCTCAGTAGGAACCAGCACCAGGAGGGCAAATGGCATCCTGGGGGCACCTGGCACAGCGTGGCCAGTGGGTCAGGAGTGGGGATGGTCTGGCTGTGCTCAGCACTGGGGCAGCCTCACCCACAGCACTCCAGCATTGGAGATGATGGAAGGTGCTGGAGTGTGTCCAGGAGAGGAGAACCACGCTGGTGCTGGGGCTGTAAGGCGTGATCTGGGAGGAGGCTGAGGGCTCTGGGTTTGTCTGGTTTGGAGAAAAGGAGGCTGAGGGACAACCTTATCCCCCTCTGCATCCTCCTTCCTGAGGAGGGGACAGGGAGAGGGAAGTGCTCATGGGAATGCTGATCTCAAAGCAGGCACAGGGGAGGTTCAGGCTGGACATTAGGAAGTGTTTCTTTATAGAGCACATAATCAAATACTGCACCAGGCTTCCTGAAGAGGTGGTTTTGATGCCCCACACTGTCAGCGTTTAAGAGGCATTTGAGCAATGGTGTAACTGGTCAAGGCAGCTGGACCAGATGATTGTCATAGGTCCCTTCAAACTGAAATACTCCAATATTCTCTTCTTGATACCGTGAGATATTTAGCACCATCAAGGAGAGCTTTCACAGACCACTGTTTTACACTATGGGAGACAACACAGATGTACTCTGTACCCACCCAAAACAAGATGCTTTGTAGGAACAGCTGAGTAGCTCATGACAAGCCAGACATCCCAGACAAACAAACCAACCCACAAAGCTCTGGACAGAATAAAGATGCCATCAGTGGTCTCCATTCTGCTTACCCGGCTGTCCCCAAGGTTGGCTATGTAGAGAATATTGTCAACAGCTAAGACACAAGTAGCTGTGGAGCCATCCTTCCATGCTGGCTTCCTGAAGGGAACAAAAATGATATAACTAAAGGGGAAAAACAAAAGAAGTTATAGAGTGTTCTTGGGGACTCAAAGAAGTGTTCTGTGCCAACACACCACAATCAGGCAGCACAAGCCCACAGCAGCTGCCTGCTAGCAGCTCAGGTTAGCGATGAACAGAAAACTGGACAAGGACAGAGGAACTGCACAGACTACAGATTTCTGAATGCACAGCCAGTGCCCAGCTGATGTAAATACTGTCAACCACAGCTCCCACACTAACTCTTCCTCACACTCAGCTCCCAGGAAGCCGCATGTGAGCAGAACAGGCTCAGCTCTGACGGCTCCCCAAAAAGCTATAGCATCACAAGCAAACAAGCACCCCACACTCCTCCTTGGGAAGGTGCTTCTTTGCAGCAAAAGGAAGGCACAGCCAGCTCTGCAGCAGAAATGCCTTCTTTTTTGCTTACATTTTCCTTCCTTTTTTCACAGTATCCCTGCTCCCTCCCCCACCTCAGCAGCACCACCACTTGCTCAGTCACTCTCCTCCGATTTCACTTCCTGTAGTTAAGCTTTTATCTCTAGAGCTCGAGGTAAAATGAGAAGCATTTCTCAGATTACAGCCGCCAGACTAGTCCTGTCCACAAAAAATGGCTATGATGCCATTCTTCACTGAAACTAGCTTTGAGAGACTAATTTCTAGACATATTTCACCCAGTTTTTCCTTTGAAGGTGTGGCTGGATGAACATGACTGATTTCACCATCAATACAGCTATTGTTAGTGATCTTTTTTTATGCCTTAAATCATGTTTCTGACCAGAGACTAGTTTGAGACACTATTGTGACAGACTCAAGAAAGCATCTTCCTTTTGCCTGGTCAAACTTCTTGTTCTGATTAGGCTTAAGAGACTGAATCAGCTTGCAATTTACTTAAAATGGAAAGTTTTCAGGGAATCGCAGAATCAAATGGATCAACAGTCTCTCCAACTGGTGACAGAGATGCCACTGTGAAATAACAGTAAAAAACCAAACCAAATGTGTGTAAAGGATTGGCAACAAAGTGACTGTATTTGAAACGCAATCTACATCTTCCCTAATCCACACAGTTGGTGTGTCAGTTCAGCAGAGACTGAGAGAAGGTCAGGGTGCTGGGCACTCCACACCCAGCTGCAAGGCAGGCTGCCATTTACCCCACAGAGGGACATTCTTCAGCAACATCTCTGTTTTCTAAAGAGCTGAAGAAAGCAAGATTTAAATTTACACTGGGAGATGTGTTTCATTCAACACAGGGCATTAAAAGCTACCTCAGGGATATGTTCCAGCCTGGCAAGCACAGCTCTAAAGAAAGCTTGGTGGCCTGGTCTACAGATCCCCTCCTGCCACATGCTGATGTCATCAACAGAGAGATCCCATTTCAGGCAGTATGGGACAAGCCCCTTCAGCAACATGGCAAGTCTTTAAAAAGAAGGCACAAGATGCCCTATTAAGGACAGAGTTGGTCCTGTTTTGCTTCCTTCCTTCATGAGGAACATGTATTTTAGTCTAAGGCATCCTATAGACCACTTACCATACAGTAAGACCAGAACATGCCATGATCTAGTTCTATCAAGCACTTAGCTGGCAGAGTCACAACCTGGCACAGTGGAGCTGAGTGGAGTTCTGCCAAAGCACAGGCATGACACAAGGAAGTTGTTTGCCCTGCTCACAACTCAGACCTCAGAGATACACAGTAAGAAATCAAAATGAACAGAAAGCATTTACACTTACTGGCTGGATGCCTGCTTTAGAAACTCTTCATCTGTGTGTTTGAAGGTGTCCAAAAGGCATCTCTTCACAGTTTTCTCCACACTGGCTACCTCACCTGTCAAACAGAGAAAACAGCAACTAAGCTCCAAGAGAAACACATCTGATCTATCCTAGTCTGTCCTTTGCTCACCCAGCATTCAGTGAGGCAGTGCATCTCTTGGGCTCTGCACACCTGCTGGGGCACATCCTGGGCTTACCCTACCAGAAATTTATGCAGTAGTGTATGTGGAGAGTTTGACATAAACCTCTCCACCACAGGAGTATTTTCACACTTGATGTGGCACTGCCAAAACTGACAACAGCACATCTTACATTTGTTTAGTGATTCACAATTGGCTACTTGCACCCTTGTGCTAAAAACGCTTCCAGCCCTCTTCCCCAGGAGACACAGCAGTCTTGCAAGCCCTCTGGGAATAAGGGATGGGTACTGTAGGACTACACCCAAACAGCTCACTTTCCCTATCTACTGCCAAGGCAGAAAAGGTGATGGCTGTCCTACAGCACTCACTCCACTCCTCTCACCTTTAGGAAATTTCTTGATCAGGTTTTGGTGCAGATTCTGTGCTGCAAATTTTGAGGCTCGGACTCCCCCGTGGCCATCAAAAACAGCAAAGTACGAGACACGTGTGCTGTGAGGGAACAAAAAGCAGCAGAAAAAGAAAAGCCATTAGCCAGGGAATGGGATCGAGTACACTCCTCTCCATAATACCCTGCCCTGTGTAAGCCAGACTGAAAATCCTGCACTCCGAAGGCAGCAGGTGTCTGATCTCATATATTCAGCCTTTACTTGGTTTACATGTTCCAGCACTGAGCTGAGAACTTTCTTATAATTCTCCACTCCTCAAGAAAATGAAGGGCTAAAGAGTTTACAGGCCTCAACTTGACATAAAAGTAAATAAACATATTACCTCGAGGACACTGCAACTCTCCAGCACTACAGACATCAGTCTAGACAATCCTACAGGACCTTCCATGCTTAAGCTTGTTCCAACTATGCTACAGACAAAAAACTTGCATCTCTCAGAACACAAATTTCTTGGGACAGTACTGGTTCAAAAGCTAAATCCAGTATCAGAGTGATGCTTGAGAATATTCTTTTAATTTTACATATCCAGTTACATTTGGGTAATAGAGGATCAACATCTACAGTTATTGAGCCCTCATGGTCCTAATAAAGTCAGTGACTGAATCCACTAAGCACCCCTCTAAGGGAGGTTTTTGTACACACCAGACCTGTGAATTGCCTGGGAACACAGCTAGCTGATGATTCACTCCAGGTCTCCTAAAAACAAGCCCAAACCATGCACCACAAGACAGGCAGACAAAAGCATCAGCTGTTCAAAGCAAAAAGGATCATCCCATGGGCTTAGCTGAAGCAAGCTGGAGCTCCCTCACCCCCAGGATGGCTGCTCTGGCTGTTGGGACCCACTTACATTTGGGAGGGCAGAGGCTGGCATTCCTCGGTGATATCATTTAAGATGACATGTGCATCCTGCATGTCTTCTCTCTCACCTTTTCTCTCCGCCACATAACCCTTCAGTCCAAGAATGCCCACTGATCCTAAAGGGGAACAAAGCAGACACATGCATGCAAATCAAACTCCTCTGCCTCCTCAGCTCAGGCTACAAACCAGTAAGTTCTCAGCTTTCAGAGCCCTGTCCTGGCAGGGCAGCCCTCATCCAGCATCTAAACACCTATAACATGTGCTGCTAAACAGGACATGTTTACTTTGTAACATGGGTTTTTCTGTGTATCCAAGATCAGCAGCTCTAAAAGCAGCCTGCCCTCATTTTAGCAGGCAGCTGTAGCCAAGCAGGACTGCTGGGCATCGGACAGGACTCTAACCAAACGGGGACAGGAACAGGGTGGGCAGAGGAAGCACACGGCACTGAACCTGCACATTAAATACATCACAACTTTAAAGAGTGCACTAAGGACAGGAAATCCAGGTCTGATGCTCCCAGGACATATCCTTTCCTTTGTCCCCCTAAACACATCTTACTCCCAAAACTGCAACGCGGCATGCAGGCACTAAAGGCAGAGGCCCTGTATGTACCAAGCCTGTCTCTCCCCCTCTCTGGCATCCCTAGCAGCCAGCAGAGATTTGTGGATGTGGCAAAAGAAAGTGGTGTGGTTCCAGCCTCACAGAGGTTCTACACCAAATCAACCTCTTGGCAGCACAAGCACTTTATCCTGCCAGTGCTGGCATGCCCACTGCTCAGCTCCTGCTGCTTCAGCAAGGACAGTGGGAAGGCCCAGGTGAAGGAGACAGATAGAGCCAGGAAGCTTGAAGAGCTTCCATGGACCCCTTCAGCAGTTTGTTTCCTACAAGAGGCTGAAAAGGCAAGCAGACTGAAGAACCAAAGCTTAGCTTTGTTCTGGACTTACTCAGCCCAACGCCAAAAGTACAAATTGAGTACATTTGTTTTCAAACTGTCTGAAAACCTTTACAAACTTTCTTTTCCACAAGTTCTTCCCTGCCATTCTTCTCTTCCTCCTCCTCCAAGGACTTTCTCTTCTGCCCTTTCTCTTGGCTCCCTGCTGGTGAGACTTGCTTGGTAGCACTGGAAGCTGAAAGAAAGCAAAAATGCATGTGGCTCAAGTCTTCCAGGACTGTTTTACTTGCATAAATTCAGCAGCAAGTCCTTTTATACCAAAGCACGCTCAGGAGTGCAGGCTCACACACTTACACAGCATTAAGTGACCACAATTATTACTAAACAACCCATAAGTTTTATTCCTTACCTACCAGGCTTTTTTTCCCCCCCCAGTTAATTGCTCAGGAAGTTAATGTTACAGGCTGGAACATTTCTACAACATTATTATTATTATTATTATTTCCCTCTATGATCTTTGCCCACAACCATGCAAAGAAACTTGTTTTATTACTCTGAATGCACATATTTTTAGAGGGTTCAGAAGAAGGCTACAAATTAAAGCTAGCAAGCAAAAACTGATGTCAGAACTCTGGCTTTTTCCTTCTGGAGATTTAGGCTCCTATGGGTACAGTGAATTATCTGAGCTCCTCCTAGGTGACAGCAAGCACATGCAGAAAGCCTTGCCAGAGCAACAGTCTGGGTTTGAAGCCATTTTCAGCAAAGAACAAGGAGGCAGCCTATGCCTCCAGCAGAAAAGCAGCCAGGGCAGTGGCTGCACCAGGGCATTCTCCCTGCCAAAGCAGGGAGCTTTCAGACAATGAGGGTCCCCAAAAGCCAGGAATGTACTTCTGGGAACAGATCTAAGTTTAAGATTCAGAATCCTGATTTAAACAATCGTGACACAAATTGCCATGACAAGTGTCAGCCAATCTGGACTGGAGAAATAAGCATCAGGTTAACTTGCTTGTGGCCAACACAACAGGCTGCATCTCTTTCCAGAGAGGGGTGGCTCAGCAGAGGCTGATGAGGGACCCAGCTCCTTACCTGGGTCACTGCTGCTGGCTGGTGGGAGACCATCAAAGAGCAAAGAGCCTTCTTTTCCTAGAGCACAAGAAGACAAAAATAACTAAATACCTTTGTTCCTTTCAGGGAATAAAGCTTTGCCTGTGTCTCTCCTGAGGTGAGGAAACTATGCCAGTTTATCACAGAGATAAAATCTACTTCCGTAGAAAGTCTAGCCAGGCAAATCCAGGCTTTGCATTTGTTGCAGGGAACATTTTTACAGAATATATATTTTATAGAACATATATGGAACATCTATAACACCCTGGTTATTAAAAAAAAAAAAACAAACCAGGATGCAGCTGGTCTGCATACCAGCACTGATAACCCTACTGTCTTTATTCTATCTAACAAAGAACAGGATTTACACACATTTCATCTGAAAGACATGCTGATGCAGAAAACACAGAAAACCAAACTGATGGCAGGAACAGAGCACCCATACCTGAGTCAGCACTGCTGGATGGTGGGAGATCATCAAACAGCAGAGGCCCTTTTTGGGCATCTTTCCCTGCAAGGCACCAGGGCAGAGTAAGGAACCAGTGCAGGCACTCCTGGGGGGAGTTGTTCTGAAAGGCCGGTCCCCAGGCCAGCACAGGTGTGCTAAACCAGGACAGCCTTACTTCCATCTGTAATTTTAGCAGCTGCTACACAAACAAAATAACCATCTGCCTGGGGCTGAGCTGAACTTCTGTCTTGAGAACAGGTTTTTGAGGCTTTTTGCTAGCAATCCACTAAGGTCGCATTAACATCCCTCAGCAGAACAGTAAGGGGAAAGGCTCCAACACAGTCTAAACCGCAGGAAACTGCAGTTCATAGAGAACATGCAAAAATACGGTCTAAACTGCAGCGGAGCGAGTCCCAGGAGAAAAGAAAACCACAAAACCCACCAAACCGGGCAATTTCTCCAGCGATTTTTAACCCGTCCCCTCACCCTCCCCCTTTCCCCTCAAGCTCCCTGTGGCGGCGGCCTGGCTGTGCGCCGAGCCACGCTGCCCACGGCCGAGCTGCAGCAGGCCCGCCGGGGCCCGCAGCCCGCCAGGTGAGGCCACGGGCCGGGGCCGGGCGGGCCCGAAGGGCAGCCCGAGCGGGTCGCGGCCTCACCCGCGGCGGCGCCGGGCTCGGGCAGGTCCCCGAACAGATCCATCGCCGCCGCTCGCTCCCGCCCGCCCCGGCGCCGGCCCAATCCGCACCCGCGGAGGGCCGGAAATGGGCCCGCGCCTCGGCGGCAGCGGAACAACCGCGCTGGCCCCGCCCATAAGGACACGTGCCCCTCACATCCACCAATCGCAAGCGTGGTTGCGCTGTCAATCAGCGCTGCCGCCCCGCCCCGTGCCCCGCCGGGTTGAGCCGGCCCGCCAGGGGGCGCCCTCAGCTCCCCTCCCGCCCTCAGCTCCCCTCCCGCCCCCTCCTCCCTGCGGCCGCCCCGCCAGCCCCGAAAGGATGCTCAGTGCACGGGAATTGCGTTAAATGCGACATTTATTTCAGAACCGAACAAGCCTCACGTGCGCACGGACGGCCAGGACCCGCAGTACTGCCCCCGTGGCAGACGGCAGGAAGCGCCGGCGGGAACCGGAGAGCGGGGAGTGCGGCCTCCCTCCTTCTCTGGCCCCAGCCTGCCCGCCGATGCCCGCCTGCCTTCCGTGCCACCCGCTGCCCTGGGGAATTTCCCTTCCGGTTGGGCTTATAGTCGTGCTTGAAGCTCCGGTTTGCATTCCTTGCCGAGGGGATGGGTGCCAGGGCCGTGACGAGGAGCGCGATGCCGGTCAGAGCGCCGCTGGGCTGATGGCAAGTGGCCCGTGTGCCGCATCCAGCGGGCAGCTCTGTTTCCCTCGGCTCCGACCTCCAGCCGAGCCGTCTGCTCTGCAGGTTTGCTGGCCTCAGGCATGGTTCGGCTCTGGCTGGAGGATGCCCTTCAGCTGGCTGCATCTTGTCCGTGGCACAGGCAGCACCACACAGCCCTGGCCAGCGAACCTGTGTCTGGTCCCTGACAGACACTGGTCCCTTCTCTGCCAGAAGCTGCCTCCATTCTGACAGAACCTCCCCTCAGGTACCCCCTGTTTTTCCACCCTTAGCCCCTTTCACTGAAATTTGGGATGGTACCAACTCGTCCTTGCTCAGAGCACAGGAGCTGGGATGTTGCAGCCTGGGCCCCTGCATTGCCCCAGCTCAGCTTCTCTGTGCCTCCAGGCTGGCACTTTTTCATACAGAAAGGGCTCAAGTCAGCCTCCAGGACTAAAAAGGATCACAGAGAGGAAAGTAACCCAGTTTGCTGGGGAGCTTGTCATGGGCAGGGGAGCTGGGCTGAGAGGAGCAGCAGCCCCACTGCAGATTTGGGCTGTAGTAATGGGGTAAAATGCCCAAGGAGCTGTGGCAAGGCCAGGCAGAACCAGCATGTGCTCAAGAAGAATCCCCAAACTTTCTGTCACCTGAAACCCAAGCTATAGGGTGCCTGATACGCAGCAAGGGGGCCAGTGCAAGCCTCTACTCCTCTGCCATGTCCCTGCCTATCCGTGCCCCCCACAACACGAGTACAACGAGAAGACAGCACCACGTCCCACACACACACACACACACACACACGCACACACGCACACACGCACACACACACACTCCCCCCAGATAGTGCAGGGAGGTGTGGCAGAGCCAAGGAGCAGCTGTGCTGGACGAGACAGCAGAGCTGGAGGGGTGCCTGGGAGATGCACGGAGGAAGATGCTCAGCTTCCAACACGGAGCTGTGCCAGATGCTGCTGGCCCCTTGGGAAGCCCTGAACAAAAACATCTAACCATGGGTGAGAGATGGGAGAAGAGAGAGAGCTGCTGCTGGAGGAGGTGGGAAGCAGTGATGGCTGGAGGAGGTCTTTTCAGCAAAAACACCTCTGATGCAGGAAGCCCCCAGATTAACATGCTGATGGAGGCAGGGTGGGGGAAGGTGGGTCCTCGCTTCTGCAGCAGAGGAAGAGTGAGAAAACACCAGCTATAACAGAAAAAGGAAGCCCCATCCCCACCCTGACACCCTTTGATCTTTTTTGAGTCTGTCATCCTGCTGGGAGAAGAAGGGATGTACAAGCCCTTTTGAGAAAGGGCAAGAAGGATCCTGTAGGGTAGGATGGTCATTCCTAGTCATGGCTCCTGGGGAATTTTCCCATTCCACCTGAACCTCCACACTTCCTGCAGGGTTGGGATCCTTGGCATCCTTCCCTAAGAGTGGGAAATACATTTGGAGACACCTGGCTGGGATAGTGGAGGTGGCCCAAGTGCTTTTGGTTGGAAAGGGTAGCCCAGCATGGGGTGACAAACAGAGCCATACCCAGAGCTCTCCTTTTCCCTCCAGTAGGACCAAGCTCCAAAGTGCAGTAAACCCATCTGCAGTGTCATGGGTGCCCTGGCCAGTTGAGACTTATGGGCTCCTCCCTTCCAGGGATAGATGGGACAGGTAGGAATTGCCTTCTTTGGGAAGACATGGTGGGCTGTCTGGCCACTGCTCAGGGGAAAAGTAGTATAAGCTGTAGGGGAAGGCAAAGCAAATAGTTGGGGAAGGGCATAGAGTGAGGGTGAGAGCTGCACTGCTGCCAGGCACAAGCCAGGGATGTCCCGGGGAAGGCATCTCTGGAACCCCAGCCCACCACCAAGGCTCTCCCCTGCCTGGGGGAGGCACTGGCTGGGGGCCAGGACTTAACTTAGGGGATTTTTGTGATGTAAATAGAAATAAATACTTTATAAATATAATCTTAAAGTACTGACTCCTGATCTTACTCTGCTGTCTCTTGCAGAAACATCGGTAAATTAGAGAAACCCCACATCTAAATTACCACTTTCCCTTCACCTGAGGGCAATTCCTCCTGCTCTCCCAGCTCTGAGCTTTACTGCATTCCCATCTCTCTAGATCAAAGATCAGCTTTTAGCCAAAACCACCCTTCTCACTCCCTCCCCTCTGATAGGGACCTTTTTTGGAGCGTTAGATGTTGTGATATGAAGGTCACCCATGGAGGGACAGGCAGAAGATGGCACGTGCACAAGGAATCCTGCCCAGGCGGGTCCAGGCTTTTGCAGCTACAAACAGAAGTGAGTTTCCCCTGTGAAGCTGTGAATCAAGACAGATCCTTCCATGGAGCAGAGAGCTGGGGCAGCAGATGGTGTGAAAGATCAGATATTAACATGGGGAGTCTTCAGACAGAATCAGCTATCTTGATCCTGTTGGCAGACGGATGAGGTGGAGGGTGTTTTTCAGGTTAGATTCTCATCTGGGCTGTTCTCCTTCTGGACAGCTTGGATCTGATTTGGAAAAAAAGGGACAAAAGGTGTTAAGAGATGTGGACAAGGAGAGGTGTGGACTCTCAGGTTCAGTGTCCTACCTCCAGGCTGATACTTGAATCCAGACAGCTGGAGAGACATAGCAGAGCACACAGATTTCTGTGCATTTATTCGTATTCCCCTAGTCCTGCCACTTGAGATGATCTCAAGAATTCCATGACATGGTCTTGTTGAGGAATGAAACATTTAGTGCAGGTGGCTTAGTGCAGGCGATTTGAACTGCAGGGGTGGGAGCCTGAGGCAAGAGTCTGTGAATTACCGATCGTTTGCATAACAGAGGGCACAGGGACCTGCGGCACAGCCAGGTGAAGGACACTGGAGAACGGGTGTAAAAGCCTAGGGTTTCCTTTGTTCAAAGTCCTTTCTCAGAGGCACCCAGCTCCAACTGTTTTGTTATTGCACCATGATTAAATTAGTTTAATGATCGAGATGTCTGCTATGGGAAACCTGTGACTGAGCCAGTCACTTGTCTGAGTGTGTGTGTGTTGAGTGTAGAAGTCAAGCAAGGCCCCTGTCAGGTTCACTGAAACACCTGCTGTGAAGAAGGCCTCAGTCCCAACTCAGGTGGTGTGAGTGTGCCTTCCAGAGTGGCTCCTGGATGGTCTGACAGGAAAGTTTCCATAACAGTCTCAAAAACTCTGTGGGATGGTCTCAAGAACAGTGATGGGCCAGAGGTCCTGCCACCAGGCATGGATACTGTTTTGGGCTCAGCACAATATCTCTGTACCACATGGAATCTGGCCCTAGGCTGAAGCATTTAAATGTGGATGAGCTGAATTCAAAATTAATATGGTCCAAGTTTTGACAGCTGAAAGCCTGTTGAGGCACAGCCCTGCACAGGAGATGCTCCCCACACCTGGCTGGGGGCTGTAGCAGGGAAAGCACTGGGAGCCTGTAGTGCCCCCAGCAATGGCTTCTCTGCATCCCCCTTTCCCCCGCTGCCCGTGGTACCTTATGGATCCAGCCAGGAGAGGGTTGAAAGCGTAGAGCCAGTCGTGCATGTCTTTGTCACTGCTCGCCTGCAGCAAGATGCCCCGGTGCTCTGTGCACACCGCAAATGTGTTCGGGGTCTGCAAGGGGAGAGCCAGAGCTTAGTCCTTCACTCAATGGGGTGTGTGCAGTGGGGCTGGCTCCCAGTGCCCTACCTTGAGCATGGCCTGCTGGTCCTCACTGTACTCCACCTGGGCCTTGGAGAGGTTGAGTATGGCCCTCTCGACCGCATCCTTGTCTGAGTTGTAGATGTAGACATATGGACGCCGGACCACCACGAAGCGTTTCACCCATCCATTGGTGTGAGGCTCCAGGAAGTGCAGGTAGCCCTTTTTGGAGACGATGGGACTGCAGAAGGGATCCAGGTAAGGGGTGGGATACAGACCACAAGGAGGTAACAATGGTAGGACATGGACCCCCTGCTCCCCTTGCTGGCTGCCCCAGTTGCTCCTACCTGACTCGAATTTCCTGGATGTCAGGCACCAGCAACCGCTGGGGCTCCTTCTCCTCCTCAGGCCGGCGGGCTGGGGACTTCTTCTGTTCTCCTTCTACCACAGGTTCCAGATCGGGACTCTCTGCCCTGGAGGAAACCTGGGGGGGTCTGGGGAAGGAGGAGAGGATGGAATGTAGGAAGAGCGATGGCTAGGACAAGGACCATGTCCCAGTGATACAGCTGCTCTGCTTGGGATATGTCACCCAGCCAGCCTCTTACCTGACCTCCATGGCATTGTAACATCCTTCCACCAGTGATGGGCAGGTCGAAGAGGGGGTGAGAGTGGTGACCCCAAGAGCTGGCATGGAAGGGTCTCTCATCAAGGTCACAGACATTTCAGACAGCTGTGGAGTAATGGAAGTGTGAACTAGTTTCTGTGCAAAGCCAGGCATATGCAAAGGACCAGGCTCTTGCTCAGGCAGGGAGAGGCAAGACCCCTGGCTGGCAGGGTCCTCTCCTGGCATAGTCCTGAGGGCCACCAGTTCTGGGAAAAACCAGAGCAAGCAGAGGGAGCAGACACCCCATGACTTGTGCCACAGTGCCCATCTGGCCCCCACCCAGCCGTTCCCCTGCCAGCCACACATCCCTCCTTGGCCCCACCAGCCCAGCAGAGCCTGGGGCAGCAGCAGTACCTTGCTCTCACTGGCGCTAATGCAGACGTGGCTGTGGCTGTACTCCCTGTTGAAGGTGTGCGTGAGCAGGCGCAAGCACTGCAGAGAGAGGAGGAGGACAGTGAGGCACAAGGCACATTCCACCTCCTGCTCTTCTTGGGCTTTCTCCCGCCACAACCCCCAGCCACCCTGTGGAAGCCACTTCCTGGCTGCATGCCTGCAAGCTGAGTTTGCTGCAGGGTGCTACCTTCACAGCCAGCTCCTTCTGCCTCTCGCTGGGAGTCTCAGGGGGAGAGGTGCGGCCTTCAGGTGCCCCGTCAGCAGAGAGTGGGGAGGAGATGCAGGAGGTGCTTCGGGACTCCGAATCCTCACTGGAGCAGGGGGACAGGGTCTCCATGCCCAGGCGCTGGGTTGTCTCCAGCTTCTCGCGCAGTAGCAGGTAGTGTCTTGTCTTCTCCACCTGGGCACAGGCACCCAGGTTCAGGGTGAAGCCCTGAGCATACCCAAGCCCCCTTAAACCCATTTACTCATTAGCTTTGGATCTGCTGGGACCTGGCCAGCGGTGACGTGCAGGAGTACTGGCAGCACAGCCCCATTCCTGCTTCCTCCCACAACCAAGATGGCTGTGCCACCCATGGTGGGGAATTCTGCCCAATACACAGTGAAGATGTGAACTGCACTGTTTCAGCCCACATCTATCCCAGACTCTCACTTCTTGCAGAAGGCTGAGTTTCTCCAGCTCCCACTGATGGTCAAGGATGAGGCTGTCACTGCGGGGCCGCCAGCCAGCCAGGTTCTCCTCTCCCCGGACGTAGGCTACAGAGGTGTCCAGCACACGCCGGCGCCTTCTCTGCATGCCTGTGGACACAGGCACACAGCTGTGGGGACAGATGCACAGCCCCCAGCCCAAAGGCCTGGCTGTGCCTCCCTGCCCCAGCTGAATATCTGGGCAGAGGCCTGACACCCACCTGGGCTGCCGGCATCAGCCACGCGGCAGAGGCTGAGCTCATAGACTCCTGTCACACGGTTGCTGTAAGCAAAGAGAGATGAAGCATTACTGGCTTTGTCCCATCCCCACACCCCAGATTTTTTTAGCCAGGCTGCTGGGATGCCCTAGAAAAGCTCCAGTCCCTAGGTGATGGCTCTCCTGTCCCCAACAGGAGCATCCTGGTACCTCTCAGAAGCCCGCAGGCTGCCGCTGCCAAAAAGATTGCGGATGGAACGTGAGGCAGGAAGTTTGGCATCCCGGGAGTAGAAAACCATGCAGAAGTCTTTGGTGATGACAGCAGGCTGAGTGCAGTTCTCCATCTGCAGTAGGGGAGAGGGGGGCATCAGGGGTGCTGCAGGGTGGCAGGTTTCTCCTACCCCTGTGCCCAGCAGGTTCCATTCCCAGGGTCCCACGTGGCGCCCTCAAGCACCAAGTTGAACCCTTCACCCCATAAGCACTAGCTAAGGAAGGGCTCACACTAGCTGCAGCCCAACAAAGGGGAAATACCAGACATTGTTGGTGTATAGTGACCCCAACCAAGGTCCTTGCCTCGATATAAGCTGACAGAGTGATGTAGATCTTCTCCCGGTAAGGGGTAACACGGTTGAGCAGCAGTGAGTTGTGCATGGAGCTATCCCACGCCGCCTCAAACTGGTAGAAAGTCCTGCCAAAAAAACCCAGCAGAGCCAGTAAAACAACCTCCCTGGAACCCCTGGCAGGTGAGCAAGGAGATGTCATTGTCCCCCCCCACAGCGCTGCAGCAGGCCTGCAAGGACACACAGACATGCATGCGCAGTGGGGACAGATGGGGACAGCCACTCCAGAGGACACAGGCTCAAAGCAAAGGGCACAAGGCATGGTGGGAAGAGGACACGGCACCCTTGAAATGGCCAATGGACCGGAGTTTTGGGGAGGAGGGACCGCAGGAGGAGTGGGGGGCTCAGATGGGGTGCAGGCAAGGCAGAGCAGGCTAGGAAGGCAAGAGAGGGCAAAGGAGGGTTCATGCCCCACCCCTGTGTTCAGAGATGGGGTTACCACCCCCAGTGCACCCAGGTCAGTCCCCACCATCCAGCCTGGGGCACAGCAGCTTCCAGCCCCTGCCAGGAGCGGCTATCGCCATTTGGGTGATGATGGCCAGAAGGGAAAGGAGGGAGGATGCTCAGCATTGGGGGTGTGCTGCCAGCCCACCTCTGGGAGCACAGCCCTCCCACCTCCCCTTCTCCAGGGCTGCCCCTGTCTGCCAGCCCTGGGCCCCAGTGAGAAGCTGGTGACCATGATTTGGTGGCTGGCCCCTGTCAGGCTGTCTCCCCTGGCTCTTGCTCTTCCCTCATTGCCAGCCCCATTCCCACTCTGCTGCCTCAGGCCCCTTTGCTGTGTTTTCGAGGCTGGGAGAAGGAGCAGGGGACACCTGGTCCCACTCACCCATGCCTACAGGACCCCGGAGAGGACGGCACAGCTCACCCAGATCAAGAGTGGCAGCTGCACTCCTTGGGTTGAGCAACCAAGGGTGAGAAAGCATGAGGTGGCTCCAGTTAGAGAGCGTGGGGGAACCCCATTTCACCCCTGCACCACTCCTGGGCTCCCTCACAAGTCAGCCTTGGCTTTATGGTACACCCACTCCCCAAAACCACCTAGAGCTGCTGCAACCCCGGCTCCTGCCTGAGCATCCTCAGGAAGCTGTGGTTCAGCCATATCTCAATGAGAACACTTCAGCATGTCCCTGAAGCAGCATCCAGGTGGCTGAGGAGCAATTTTAACAAGAGCCAGGGCAGCCAGCAGGAGTAGGGAGAGGTTCTCGACTGCAATATCCCCCATGTTGGAAGAAGAGGGAGAGTGATGCTTTCAAAAGGTGTATAAAATACATAACCCCACTGGTGTGAGACACAGCCAAGGCGAAGGATTGCTTTGCAGACACAGGTTGCTTAAGAAAAGAGCGCTCCCCAAGGAGGAGGAGGAGAAGAGGAGCCTCAGGGGAGGGGAGAAAGAGCAAACAGCAAAGGGAGGAGGCAAAGGGGAAAAAGAGAAAAGCAGGAGGGACCAGACCGAGCAGGTGCGCGTGAAATACCTAGTGTCATTTCCCAGCGAAATGCTATAAGTGGAAGGTGACCCAAGGACAAACACACACATGTACACACACAGAAAAACGACAGGTCAGAAGAGCCCCTCTTGGAGGGACTCGCACATAATAGCACCGCTGGCCAAGGGAGCTCCAGCCTAGCTGAACCCAAAATGGGAACCAAAAGGAGCTTGGCGAGGGCAGACAGAGGCTTACCAGCCTGGGTGAAAACCCTCTGCCTCCCACTTTCCTCACGGTCCAGCAGCTAGGAAGGAAGCACATGTGCTCCCTATGCCCTTCATTCTGCCCTTGTGCATCCCAGGGCAAGGAGATCCCACCCAGTGCAGTCCCCTGGGACAGTGCCAGCTGGGGGGATGAGATATCCCACTGCCTCTCACGCAGCAGGTGACTTCTTGGCCCATCCCCTGGTCCGCAAGGAAAGCATCACTGTGCTGAGAGACCATAGTGTGAACCCACCTCTCTTGCAGTGGGGGGGCTGGAGCAATGCTGTATCCACTTTCCTGCACCCTGGGAGGGGACAGAATGTTGCTGCAGGGCAGCTCTGCCCTCGGACATCTCTGAGCACAACTCAGCTTTGAGTTGCTGTAGGGAGGACAACCTTCAGGCCCGAAGTTATGTGCCAGGAGCCAGGACACTCCATCCCTCATCTCCCAGGCACACGCCCCTCTTCTTCTGCCATGGGCCACTGTGGTGGGCCCCTTTCCTGAAGCCTCAACAGTGCTCCCATCCAGAGGCTGGTGGCACATCCACAAATCTGGCACATCTCATGCATATGCCAGGCTCACCCAGCGGTCCCAGCTGAAGCCTGCAGTCCCCAAACAGCCACTGCCCCTTTACACAGGGGTACAACAGTCTGTGCCACATATGCATCCACTGTCACTCCTGCATACAGACACACACTGCCCGCATGCCGTGCCTGCACACACAGGACAACCGTGCACAGGGTGGGCAGCTGCTGCCACACCAACCACAGTGCTGCCAGCTTTACCAGGTGCCCAGGAGAGGGCAGGACACACCCCAAAACTTCCACTGTCCTCGCCAGCCCTGCAGCTACTCCAAGCAGCACCAGGGGCTGAGCTGGGGCTAGGGCGGGAGATAATGGAGGGTCTGGCACACTCTGTGCCAGGTGCCAGAAAAGATGGGAGAGTAACAAAGTCCAAAAGCAAGAATAAAACCCAAATCAGGCAATGGAGACGCAGGCGTGCGAGGGGGAGCGGCAGCCAGCCAGAGCGTGGCCCAAATGAACAGCAAAAGGGGTCGAGTGAGCAAGAGGTGCCAGCGCAGGAGGGAGGAGGGATGGGGCATGTGAAGGGATGAGGGGCTGGATGTCCAAGTGCTGCCTCTGGCAGGAGTGAGCGTGCCGAGGCAAGGGGGTAGAAAGAAAGAAAGGAGAGAAGAAGGAGGGGTGGAAAAAAAACCAATGGAAACAAATAATACCTAGGCATATCCGAATCAAGAAACTGCCTGCGAAAACACAAAACAATCACATGGTTAGTGTGGGCTTAGATGGGCAGTAGCAGCTGAGGGAAGCGAGGGGGGACACCAGGCACTGCCCCCCGCGCCTCCACCCTGGGCGCTCGATGCAGGGATGGATGCGTGCTGAGGAGAGAGCTGAACCACTCTCCCAGCCTCTTCCTGAGTGGCTCCGGGGCACTGGGGAGGCTGCAGAGGGGAAGCCAGGGCTGCTCCAGGCAATGGACGCTGCGTGGCACAAGGCAGCAAAGCGGGGAGCGCAAGCGGCTGGGAAGAGGGTGAAGTGGGCACTGGCTCTGCTCTCTGCTTTCCTTCTGCCTGTCCTCACAGCTGCAGGGTGAAGCATGCATGTCTGCATGTGGAGTGGAAGTGTGGGGCATGGCAGCTAGTGCCCTGCAGGCAGCTGGGCACCCCCTCCTCCCCCTGACTCACCATGGGCAGGCTTCATGGAATAGATATGGGATAGATATGACATGTGCCCCCAAAATGGGCCCCCAGTCTCCATGTTTCTCTCCACAGCCCAAGAATCCCCCCAGCCCGAGCCATGTCCCCTTGTCCTGCAGGACTCACAGGGCAGAAGGCAGAGGAGGAGGCACATCCCTCCTGCCAGGATACCTTAGGCATACTGAAGATCCCATATGGCTGCATCTGGGACCAGACAATCAAACAGATCAGGAGCTGACAAAAAACTGTGCAGCCCCAAGAGCCCATGGCTGCCACAGCCACCCAGCTCACAGCAAAAAAAAAAACACCACTGCTCCACTGGGCTGGGCCCTCCTCATCTGACCATCCCCATCTGACCTCTTTCTGTATTTCCTTCTATATCTGTGACAAAGTCTCCTGGTCCGACACTTGCACGCATGCTGACCCCAGGACTCGCCTCTGCTGCCCAGATGCTCTGTGCAGGTTGCTCTGCCATGTCCAGGAGCTCTGCCCTGAGAGTGCTCAGGTTACCAAATCCTATCCAGACCCTCATCATTCCCCCAAAAACACCCTGCCTTGGGACAGGTCTTCTTGGGACAGTGATGATTACAAAGCAGATGAAGGAAAAAGTAGTCCCCATTCCTCGCCAGGATATTCCTACACCAGTGACCACAACGCACACAGCCAAGGACCAGTCCTGCTGCTCCCAGTGCTGGCAAAGACCATCCCTGTCTTGCAGCTGCCTGCATGCACACATTCTGGCCAGAGACCCCCACCAGTTCCCCAAGTTCCACCAGTAGCCCTGGTGCAGAGGAGAGCTCTGCCCTCCATACCCACAACTCCCCCTGCCACTGCAGGACTCACACAGGGAGATCTTAGAGATAAAAATCTTCTGGTGCTGCTTCTTTCACACCCTGCCAAACCTACAGTGGGGACACCTTCAAGCAACCTGGTCTAGTGGAAGGTGTCCCTGCCCATAGCAGGGGGTTTGGAACGTGATTATCTTTAAAGTCTCTTTCAGCCCAAACCACTCTGTGGTTCTGTGACAGCCTCCTGAGATAGGCAAGACGGGATGGGCATCCCTGAAGTCACCCACAGTGGGTGGGAATGACTTTACTGCATTGCTTACACACAGATAGGGATCTGCCATAGGTGCCAAGTGGCCTTTCCAGCAATTTTGCTGGGACACAGGACAAATAGCCCTCCCCTCTAGCCACAGAGCTGGGACATCCTCTTGGCACCAGCACCAACTGCATCCCTGTGCCAGCCCATCACAGCCAGCACCAGAGAGCAGGACCCACACACAAATCCCTTTTAGTGCCCTCCCCAGCACAGCAAGGCCTTGGGGGAGGAGGAGGAAGGGGGTTGGCAGCCCTGTACTCCAAGACCCCGTGCAGCTTCAGTAAAACCCTGCCTCAAGGCAGCAGGGGGTCAGCAGAAGGGCCAAGAGCCTTCCAGGAGAGAGAGTAGCTGCTGCTCAACCCCTCCATCCCTCACCACAACAGGGAAAGAGCAAGAAAAAAAAGCATCACGCACCGGTCATCCTGGGAGGGGTGGATGTACCCAGAGGAGAGGATGTTCAGGGACAGAATGTTGGGGTCGATGAGTGACTCGTCTGCTTCTGGAGTGTTCCGGATCCGACCTACAAACACAGCACAGAGTTGCCTCTGTGAGGTGACACGCAGTGGCCCTGTGAGGGTCCCCATGAGGGCAGGGGCAGACTGCCTGCCTGCAGACCCCTGGCCATTCAGCCCACTGCTGGCCATTCAACACCAGAGATGCCGGTCCAGCTGCTGGCCACGGTGGCAAGGGCTGAGGTGCCCTGCTCATGCAGTGTCCCATTGTCACCTGCTAGGTAGGTGCTGCTTCATTATTGCAGGGCAGGAGGAGAGACAAGGCATAAAGCTCCACGTGGGAACAAGGGAATGTGGGCAAGAAACAGTCTGAGAGGATGCCTGGGAGCTCAGTGGGCTGGGGGCTGGTTTGGCTTACCCACAACCAGCTCCCGTACTTCCTTCCAGCGGATGAGGCTGCCCGTTTCATGCACCAAGGTGACACTGATTCTCCTCTGGATGCCCTGTGGCACATGAGGCCAGAGAGAAGGGACAGTAGTTAACAGAGGTCCCAGCAGGAGTCAACTAGGACAGCATCTTGGGCAAAGAGTACCTGATGGAGGAGGAAAGTCCCATGGCATGGCATGCCTCCACGGTGGTCCACAACAGCAGGGATGTAGCTGGAAGAGAGGATTACAGCATGACACAGAATCCTGCCAGCCTGCCCAGAGGTGCTGAGCAAATCCCTCGCTGCTTCCTTCTCCCTCTCCCTCTCCCAGCAAGACTTACTCGCCATTGGCCTCCAGCTCACAGATCTCAAAGAAGACCATCAGGTCATACTTGCACTGGCAGGGGCCAGCACTGGGCCGAGTCATGGTGCTCAGCTTTGTCGCAGGCACTGCAGTGGGTCAGAAAAGACAGGGAAGGGGTTGAGCCTGCTGCTGGCACTTGGAATGAGGCCTATGATGGCAGGGAAAGGGCAGAGCAGGCAAGGACCTCAGGGCATGCAGAGGCAGCAACAAGAGCCTCATCCCAGGGACCTTGCTGATCACTGGTGTGCTTTCTCCATTGCCCAACACGGGGTGTCAGCAAGAGACTGATGCATGCAGTGTGCCTGCAGTCTTGGCACGGACACATCCCAAAGCACACAGTGCTGCTCCAGGCACTGCTTGGGAACAACCAGAGGGAGGCTTCCCCTGTGCTGGTGTTTTACTGTACAGCCAAATCCCCACAGCTGGGGTCTCACAGCTGAGCTGTGGGGATCCTGTCACCCCTGTGGGATGCTGGGGCTGGGTGGCCACCTGAGCCACCCAGGGTGAGAAACTTCCTCCCTGCTGCTCTGCAGGAGGTGAGATGGAGGCTTCCCATCTGCTGAGTATTATGGAAATGGGTGTCTAAGGCTTCTGCCTGCTGTGGCCAACAGTACATTTTGTGGTGCCTCTGGGGTCCTAACTGGTCCCTCTGGGGAAGGAGACACTCACCCAACATGGGTGGGCACAGGAGTAGCAGGCCGGGTTCCCTACCTGGTTTGGAGAGTGGCATCACACGGGGGAAGTGGCGTCGGGATGGCCTCAGTGGGCTGCAGACAGAACCAGCTTGGTTATAGCATCCCCAGGGCCCCCCAAACCCAGCCAGCCCCACCTGTGTGTCTTGGGGCCACCCTGGGTCTCCAGCCCACTGCACCAGCAGCCCCTAGCACAGCCAGGGTGTGGCCCAGAGGTGCCCACCTCAGGACATCCTTGCAGAGAGGTGGGAAGGGGTGCTGCTGGTAATGCCCAAACACCTCAAACACAATTGGCTGGCTCTTGATGTATTCAATGAAAGATTTTGTCACCTCCACTGCGATCTAGAAGAGAAAGAGCTGCTGAGCCACTGACAGTGCAGTTTAGCTGGGAAAGGGGATAGAGACAGCAATAGCACCCAGGATGTGGAAAGGTGTAAGACTGTCAGTCCCCTGCATACCCCACCCACTCCTCCCCCCATTCAGGGATGCTCTCCCCACCACGATCACTGCAGTGAAATCCCAGCCTTTTCAGGTGGATGACAATGACTTTTGGTGTTTTTCCTGCATGTCCACCACATCTATGCCTAGCTTAGCTGGGTGTCTGTGAGGGGCTGGGAAAACCAGGAGGGAGAGGATCCAGCCAATGGCCCTGCAGAGACCTCAGCAGCTGCAGGAGCAAAGGGGTGGTGGAAGAGGGGTACGCACATTTTGGACATGATAGAAGCCCAGGGGTGGCCCTCGTCCTGTGTTCTTCAAGGGTTCTGTTGAAAAGGCCTCATCATGGCGGTGGATGAAGCTGTGGAGGGAAGGAAGGCTGTTCAGGGGCTGTGGGATGAGGACATGCTGGAGCAGTGAGGGAAGTGAAAGCAAGGGACCACAACATTCCCCTGGGGCTGCTGTCTGCACCCTTGGCTGGCACAGGACTCCCTGAAGCTGATGGGAGTCTCTCCTTGCCTCTTGCCAGTGGCTAAACAAGTGCTTGGACAGCTTTCACAGCCCTCGTTTTGCCTCCCCATCCACAAAGGGCTCAGAGGTGGAGGAAACTTCCTGAGTTCACTATGAGCCCCCAGGTGATGGCTGGAGCTTGGTGGAAGAAGCAGGGCTGGAGGGCACTAGGGCCTCACTTGAACTGGCAGAAGATGTCAGCGTATTCTGCGGAGATGCTGGAGGCTTGCAGGACTGTCACACGGAAAGTGAAGATGCTGCCCAGCTTCAGGTGGTCCAAAGCCACCTCCAGTGGCCCGTCTGGTGCAGGCTTCTCCGGGCTGTCCAGAAGAAGATCCTCTGGGGTCACTGCAGGGAGGAGGAAGCCTTAGCAAGGCAGAATGTCTTCCCCTCAGTGTTAGGAACATTTAGGAACAATGTTAAGAAGCTGGAGCATGTTCACAGAAGGGCAACAAGGCTAGTGAAGGGTCTGGAACACAAGTCCTGTGAGGAGCAGCTGAGGGAGCTGGGGGTGTTTAGTCTGAAGAAGAGGAAGCTGAGGGGAGACCTCATCATTCTCTGCAACTACCTGAAAGGAGGGTGTACCCAGGTGGGGGTTGGTTCTTTCTCCCAGGCAACCAGTGACAGGACAAGAGGACACAGTCTTGAGCTGCACCAGGGGAGGCTTAAGTTGGACATTAGGAGGTGAAACCCATTCACAGAAAGGGTGATTGAGCATTGGAAGGGGCTGCCCAGGGAAGTAGTGGAGTTACTGTCCCTGGAGGAGTTTGAGAAAAGCCTGGATGTGGCACCCAGTGCTATGGTAGTTTACAAGGTGGTGTCAGGTCAAAGGTTGAACCCAATGATCTCAAAGGCTTTTCCCAACCTAGCTGACTCTGTGATTCTTTCTGCCAGCAGTGGGCTGTCAATGCTGGGGAGGGTGCAGGAGACTGGGTGCAGGGAGCCACTCCCAAACTGCCTGTCACGCCCCCTCACCTGCACAGGTGTTGTTGTTGACTTCATCGGCGGATGGACCCACGTCGGTGACCTGCCCCTGACCTTCGACTATGCGCAGCTCCTCCTGAGAGGTCCCCGAGCGAGACATCCCCACAGCTGGGCACGACTCTGACTGGAACTGTGCCAGGAGTGGAGTTCAGGGATGCTGGAGATCCCCAGGATGGTCCTGCTTGCACCACTGCCAGCATCCCAAGCACCCAGGCACCTCCAGCTCTCCCCTCCCACCCCATGGTAGCCCCCAGGGAAACAGGCAAGAGCAGGATGCACAGGTGGGTGCCCGAAGCCTTGGTCTGCCAGATGGACCAAGAACACTTTCCTTTCCCTCCACCTCCAGGAGCCTGGGGGTCCCCATGGGGAAGCATTGAGGTGGCAGGCAGGGATCTGGGGTCCATGGGCATCCACCTAGATCCGGCCCCACCTTACCTTCTCAAAGTGCTGGTCATCAAAGGAGATCTTGGCTGTCCCCGATTGCCGCACACCAGAGCCATAGTCAGGGGCCTCTTCATCCGCTGGAGGAGGGATGGGGGTGAGCCAGCAAAGAGGGTGCAGGGGATACAAGGGGCACGTTTTGTGGGAGGTGGGGCTCCCTCCTACCTGAGATGGCCTGGACAGCCACGCGCAGGAAGCCCTTCACCTCGCCCTTCTCGCTGACGATGGCCACGCGGTGGACCAGGGGCACGGGGTAGAGGAGGTTGCTCAGGTAGACAAAGGCCCTGCCAGAGAAGGGGGGGGACACACAACAGGGGGGAGAGCGGTCACTGCTCCCACCCGTGAGTCCCCAGGCACGGCTGGCGTGGCCGGCAGCGGCCGGGATCCCAGGTCACTGCTCAGGGCGCGACCGCAGCGCTGCAAAGCAAAACTAAAGAGAAGGCAGCCAGGGCCAGGCGAAGGGGCTGGGGGCAGCGGGCAGGCAGCGTGCCGCGGGCAGGAGGGTGGGCAGGAGGGTGGCAGATGCCATGGACAACACCACAGAACACACCAGACTTGCAGACCTCTCTGACTGTCACCTCCATGGCAGGCAGGAGGGGAGAGGGCTGCGCTGGTGCCACCGTGAAGCCGTAGGGCGAGAGGACCTTCTGTGTGGTAGAGAGCTGGAGAACTAGGTGCTGCAACACGACTGGGGGGGCAGCTGCAGAGTCACCACGGGGAGGACAGGGGCAAGACAGGGGGAAGGAAGGGTAACAAGGGAGATGGAGGCTGTCAGGAGCGAAGGAGGTTAGAGGACAAGGTCCTGGACCTCCAGAGGTGAATCTGCTGGGGATTCATGGCCCTGGCTCTGCCCACAGTGTTGGAGACCACTGGGAGGGAGGCTGCATGGTGTGGCTGGCTGCATGAGGTTGTGCATCCCCCCACCCCATCCCTTCACACATATGGCTTTGGGGTCCTGGGCCACCTGCCAGCTTGTCACAGGGATGGATGGCACGCCTGGCAAGTCTGAGCCTCCCAGCTCTCCTCTGCAGCATCCAGGTTACTGACGCTACCATGGCGAGGTGCCACGCCAGAGTCCAATACGATGGCTACACCATGTCTCTGTCAGCACCTCCTGTCAGCCAACTGCTCTCTGCTTCTCAAATGTTTTGGCTCCTCTTGCTGCCTCCCTCCACCTCACCGCCAGCTTCCAATGGTCATCCAGCTCTGGCCATGGTGTCACGTTGTACCCTCCACAGTGACAAGTCACCTTTGGCACTGAGCTCCCTGCCAAAAGGTGTGAGCTAGCAGCAGCACTTCCAGCAAGATGGGGCGTGGGGTGCCCGGCACTTCTCCCTGGGGCACCCGCCAGCGTCTTGATGTGCACTGTGGTGGGATGGTGCTGGGGGCTGGCCAGGATATTCTACTTCAGGAGGTTCCCATGAGGGTTGCATCTCCAGGTGGCTGCTGTGCTTCTCAGGGCATCCCAGCCTCACAGGAATCTTCATATTCAGTGGCACCCCAAAGTGTTCAGGGGGCTCTTGCAGCCCTGCACTTGCACCCTGACCCCCAAGTCCGGAGATTCCCCCTGCTCTGGCGACCTTCAACTGCTCCTCGAGGAGTTTTCCACCCAAAGCATCTCAAAGGACTCAGGTTGTGGAAGCAGGTGATGCCAAATCATTACCTCCTGATGGGCTCGTCTCAACCCATCTCCTCTCAGATGCCACTGGGAACAAGTGGTTGGACCATGCTAGGGCTTCCCAGCAGGACCTCGTGCCTGGGGCAGAGCCCTGTGACCACAGGGAACTCTCCAAAGCACAGGGATCTGCGTGTACCCACCCACCCGAAATCACAGGGGCAGCTGGAGTGGAAGCGGAGGGCTGGAGAGGGCAGGGAAAGAAGTGGGAAGGAGATGGACAGGCAGGAGGAGGGGGACAAGTGTATCACTAGAAGGAAGGAGGGCAGGGACCTAACCACAAGATTGGTGAGGTGCAAAGATGGCATGCTCAGATCAAAGAAAAGCTTCCAAGGAAGACAAAAGTGAAAAACCCAATTTTGCTAAAGCTTTGAAGAGATAGAGCCAGCAAGCTATAAAAGAATAAAAAAACCCTTAAAATACCAAAATGGAAAAAAAAAAGGAGAAAGAAAGGCACAGAAAGAAAAGAAGAAAGAAAAAGTGAGACAAGAAAGTGAGAAAGTGGAACGAGACAAAGAAAGAGATAAAGAGATAAAGAGAGAAAGAGAGAAAGAAAGAAGAGAGAAAGAGAGAGAAGAAAGAGAGAGAAAGAGAGAGAAAAGAGAGAAAGAGAGAGAGAAAGAGAGAGAGAAAGAGGAGAGAAAGAGAGAGAGAAAGAGAGAGAAGCGAGAGAAGCGAGAAAGCGAGAGAAAATTGAGAGAAAGCGAGAAAGAAAGAGAGAAAGCGGGGGGGGGGGGTAGAAGCAAAGAAGCGAGAAAGAGAGAAAGCGAGAAAGCAAAAGCGGAAAGGGAGAAAGCGGAGAAGAAAGCAGAAAGCAAGAAAGCAAGAAAGCAAGAAAGCAAGAAAGAAAGGAAGCAAGAAAGAAGGAAGCAAGGAAAGCAAGGAAGCAAGGGAAGCAAGGAAGAAAAAGAAGAAAATAAAGAAAGGAAGAAGGAAGAAAGAAGGAAGGAAGGAAGAAAGAAGAAAGGAAGAAAGGAAGAAAGGAAGAAGGAAGAAAGGAGAAAAGGAAGAAAGGAAGAAAGGGAAGAAAGGAAGAAAGGAAGAGAAAGGAAGAAAGGAAGAAGGAAGAAAGGAAGAAAGGAAGAAAGAAGAAAAGAAAAGAAAGAAAGAAAGAAAGAAAGAAAGAAAGAAAGAAAGAAGAAAGAAAAGAAAGAAAGAAGAAAGAAAGAAAGAAGAAAGAAGGAAAGAAGGAAAGAAGGAAAATCAAAGAAAGGATCCAATCATAAACCAATCCAAGCACACTTCACAAGAAATGTGGGCCGGCGGAGCTGATGCGCGGGGAGCAAACCCAGGGCAGAACTCAAAAGAAGTCAGGAGGCACCAAGCTTGGGGACACAACCCCCGGCATGGAGTGGGGCCGCGCAACAGGCCTTCTTTGTTTTTGAGGTGCCCTTGAGAGTTTTGGGATGTTTTGATTTGTTTTTTCTTTTAAATAAGGAAAAAGGAAAAAGAAATAAAGGGGAAGAAACAGCCTCATTTCGGTTGAGGCCTGCAGGACCCTTACCCACCTCCACCCTCTCTGCCTGTTTTGGTCCCTCCTTACCACCAAGCTGCCTGCTCTGGCACACCGAGAAGAGGAGCCCCAGCTCCACCCCCGTCAGGGTTACCCTGCCTGAGGCAAGGCTCTCAGAACACAGTCCTGGTGCAAACCCCCTTGGGAAAAAAAACCCCAGAACGAAAAAGCTGCCAGCTCCTCATAATCATTCTAGGGATGGGAGATAGCTCAGGTTTGTGGCACCGACAGGTTTGGGGCAGCTGGTGGGATCTTGTCCAGGCCAAGACGAAGGAGTCAAGGGGGTCTCAGCCAAACAGGTACTGAGAGATCAAAATTTCTTGTTTTGCTCAGCTAAAGAGGAGCCTGGAGCTACACCAGGTCCCACAACCTCCCCTGACATCTCTATGCCAAGTTGGCAAAGTATAGCCCCAAGCACCAAACACTGGGCTAGAGCTGGAAGAGCAAAACTGCTTTTGGCACGCACTATGTTCTGCACCCGCCCTCTCCACTCACTCCCTCAGCTTCATCCCCACAACCACATGGAGACATGCAAGCCCCAGATTCAGTGGGCTCACACTGGCCAATGCAGTGGGATAGCCAAGCCAGGTGCCCAGAGCACACAGGGTTTTGAAGAGCATGTGGCCTTCAGTCAGC